>OW386292.2:53680427-53832927 GCA_936432065.2 Rutpela maculata
ATCGGATCCTATAAACATACACTTTGATTTTGTTTCATTTATTTTTAGCCTGTTTACATTAAATTTGTCAGTAAGCCTCTTTAAATCTTCATTAACCGTTGCAATCAAAGTTTCATAGTTTTTATGACTAAAATAGATTAGGGTGTCATCTGCAAAGAGATGTATTTTACAATTTATTAAAACTTTACCTAAATCATTAATATACAGAATAAATAACAGGGGACCAAGGACACTCCCTTGCGGGACTCCATTGTTGTTATAGCGGCTTTCAGAATATTGTTCCTCATATTTAGTTTTTTGGCATCTAAATGATAAGTAACTTTCCAACCACATTAAAGTTGTGCCAGAAAATCCATACCTTTTTAATTTTAGAATTAGAGTATGTCGATCAATTGTCTCAAAAGCTCTCTTTACTTGTCCGCTCGGTTGACCAGCCAGTTATTGTAGACTCTGGCCATGGCCATTTTTGATAGTTCCAAGAGCTCCTACAATTACTGGCACGACTGTGGTCTTTGCATTCCACATTCTGCTAACTTCTATTTGGGGGTCTTTATATTTGCTCAACTTCTTCGTTTCCTCATTAGGGATGGATACATCGATCAGCAAACAGCATTTCTCTTTGTTATTATTATTATTGTTATCAATATCCAGATGACTTTTTAATTTTTTTTATAAGACGTTGAAGTTCGACATCTTAAGATACCATTACAATTTTTTCCCTATAAATGCATTGTTCATTTTTTTTCTTACCAATATAATCTTTTAAACAATATTTCTTTTGGAAGTTTATTTACCTCGAATAAAAGAAAAAAGGGTGGATAAGAAAATGCCGAAATATGGGGATTAGAATAGAAGACGACATACTCTAGAGTTTATTTTTTGCTGGTGGTCAAGTTGTGATAGCGGAAGATGAACAAGGTCTGAGTTATATGATTAGAAAACTAAAAGAAGAATATGAACAAGCCAGGCTGACAATGAATTTAAGGAAATGTGAATACCTAGTAACTGGATATGATGAATACAAGGATCTGCAGTTAGACACCAGTGTTATTAAAGGAGTACAACTATATAACTACTTGGGAAAACTATTTAATAAACAAGGAAATAGCAATGATGAAGTGAGAGCAAGTATAGGTAAAGGTAGGAAAGCTATAAGAACACTGAACTCGATACTATGGGAAAAGGATACAAAGAAAGAAAGAAACGAAATTACGTATGCTATAAAAGCATTGTACAAAGAGTAATTAATTGTATATGGCGCGGAAGTGTGGGATCTGAGTAAAGCGAATAGAAAAAAATTTTGGCCACAGAAATGGACTACCTACCTAAGAAGAAGCTGTAGGAGATCCAGAACGGAAAGAGTCAGAAATGAAGTAATTAGTCAGAACACGGACATAGAAAGGGATATTATAGAGGAGGTCGAAAAAAGTAATTGGTGTGGTTTGGACACATAAAAAGAATGGAGGCCAAGAAAAACATTAGAGTGGACTCCGCTAGAAAAAAGAAGGAGGGGAAGACTAAGAAGTGGCTGGAGAAACGACACAGACGATGCAATGTGCTGAAGACATCTAACCGAGGAAATGAGTTATGAAAGAAAAATCTGGAAACTGGGGACGGAGAGGCGGTGACAGCCGTAGAAATCTGTGTATATCTATAAAAGAAAAAAATATGTCGGAGTATAGAAAATTTAATTTCGTGCATAATAATTGCATAAATGATGAAAAATGAAGATTTTTAAAAAAGTACAAAATCGGCATTATAAAAAACTGGCATTTTTCATACAAGCATATTTGGTCACATAGATGCCAAATAATCCCTTGTGCCTCTCTATTCAGTATAGGCATCACTTTACTAAACACTTTGTATACCGCGTTACGTGAGCTTCTTAAATTTTGAGTTGAGACTCGGAATTTAGTTATATTCCGACTTTAAAATCGGAATTTTAAAAAATTTCGAGTTTAAAGTCGAAATTTTATTATATTTCGAATTCAAAGTCGGAATGTAACTAATTTCATAAGGTTTAAATAAGCCATTATAGGCAACTTGCCAATTCGGTGTTTTCACAAATTTTAAAATCTCATTGACTGTGAAGGTAATACTTAATTATAACTAAAAACATTTGAATTTCCACAACCAGTTGGGTAATATCCAAGAAAGAGTATTTTTAAATTTGGATTAAAATTTTACCGCCCGAAACACTAAGCTATATCGTTGAAGTCATCGGTCATAAACACCTAACCTCAAGAATACATATCGTTTAAAAACTTCTGAGTAATATGTCACTATTATGAAAATTTCCGCTTGGTTCTCATATTTTTAACTAAAATCTTGTTCAATGTAATGTTCATAAAGTTTTAAATATCTTCTCCCAATAAAATAAGGCGATTTTTGTAGGTTGGAAATCCAACCTATAATTAGCAGCCCATTTTTAGTAATCAACAATATTGAGCGTCAATTTTTAAATGTTTGCTTGGGGCCATACTGGTTTCAAATGAGAAGTGCGGATATAATCATTAAAAATGACAATAAACTTAAAAAAACCTAAAAGTTGATGTTATATTAATGCAACCGATGACGTCACAGCCCGTTTTGTATAATACCCGTTCAGTTATTCAGTTTTGTTATTTATTTGTTGAAATTTTAAATTGATAGATGAAAGAATGATATTTAAATATTGGTAAGTGCTTTAATGTATGGAGTACTTCATTTTAATAATATCAAAAAAGCAAATTTGCATACAGTGAAAACACCTAATTGAGCGAAATTTACATTGACAGAAATATCATGAAATGCAAACAGACTGGGTATTGCTACTTTCGAGATGTGGGTCTGGAGATGTTTGCCGCGAATTCTCTGGACAGTCTACTGCGCCAGCATAAGCATAAACACACCACATATAGTAGACAACCCCCAAATCCAAAGCTAAGGCTGTCCGGAAGGGAGTTACATGTTTTGAAAAACGCAGACATACATCCATTCTCACCGGTATTGTCAGTACCGGGGCTGAAACTAGAACCCAGAACGAGACAGACAGTCGATCAGTATATTCGCCACTCAATACGCGTTAATCGACTGAACTACCGTGCCAACAATTAGATTCTTCAAAAAATATGTCCGCCAAGGCGACTCTCCAGCATCATATTATTACGAATCCTCTCATTTTTCAGCCACATCAACCGGAGGGACGACAAAATAGAACGGTTGATAGTTCAAGGGAAGCCAGATGTCAATAAACGAAGACGACGTTCCTCAAAACGTTCGGCTGATCTCACCAAGAAGTTAATTTGTGGCGTGATACTGCCAGACGTGCCATACAACAAAGGGAGGCTAATGTCATAGATCACAACGCGTCTGTCTAGGTATTGTTAATGGGAGGATGAAATAAGCTGTTAATTTATAAATAAATGAAATAATAATGGGGGTTAAATAACTTACAAAAATTAAAACCTTCTGGTTGTGAAATCAGTGTGCATCCTTAGTATTTCAGTGTGCTAATCAGTGCCAAAAATCTGCTTTAAACTGCTATGAGGGAACAGACAAACTAACAAACAAGATCACTCTCTAAATGCATACAAACGCTGCGTTCCGTCAGATGTAAAAATGTTAAAAGGGAAACTTATCTTTTAAAATGGCAACTACCAAGCGAGAGACAGTACGGACTATCTTACCACCTTGCATCTAAATGGTACAACAAGAATTGATATTCTAAGGGCGCCAGACGTTTGGCGGTTTCTTTCCACTCACAGGGTACTTCACTTCAACTCTTAAAATACGACTTAGGACCTGAATCATATGACAGACGAGAAAGAATAAATCTTTTGGTACTTTGCTATTCTCCGATGTACTGTCTTCGATTCGGGGTAGGGCTTTTTTAAAACGGGCATTTTTACGCTCCAGAATTACGTATCTACCCGGAAAACCAATGAGATTATTGATATAATTAGTCGGTAATAGGTTCTAACTGTGTGTTAAAGGAAGCTTTCCTCTAAAACTCCTCAGAATTTCCTCTTTTATTGCTTGTACTGTGATTGATCTAAAGCAGTGGACTTGTAAATATTGGCCAATCAGAATCCAGAAAAATGCCACACAAGTTATTCGTAAAAGCGTCGGACTTTGATATTTTGTAGTTTAGGTTTAACCTTCACCCGCTTCTGCAGTGACATCAGATGACTAACCTAAAACTTTATTCATATTTTGATGTTTGGATTGTTTGGAGTGAAAATATTATCATTTTATCAGTTTCTGATTTATGTTTTATTAATTCTACGATCAAAATTAGTAAAGTGGAAGAGGGATATGTTAAAGGTGCCGCTGATAATTTACCTAAAGTAGACTTTGAAATAGTGAATAATTTTTTTATAGCAAATCTTTTCCCAGATGAAATATTTGTTTAGATTTTACAGCAGAAAACCATTTTTTCGTCTTTCAATATTAAGTGGTACTGTCAAAAATAATACTGAGGCAGCATTTTCACTAGTATTATTACACAAAGATACAAAACAAACTTTTTAGGCATTTTGATAATCCACTACAACTCATAATTAAAAAGTGCTGTTAGTGCTGTTTTATATCTTTCACGGCTATCTTATGTATAATGTAACCGACTTTTCATTGAATTTCAGAGGGTTGACGTCACAACGCGCTAATTTATGGCTGTTTAAAATGAACTCAATATTTTTCAAACTTTTTTTTGTTACTATTAGTAAAATTAAAAAGATAATATATATGCCATAAATCATTTTTTTACGTGAATTAACTACTTCAGCAATAATTCCTTTTTCTGGGAAAACCTTATTCTAATCACTAAACATTACCTCGTTAGTTTCTGTGCTTCAGTCGGGAACTTAAGCAGAAGAAGAACTTTATGAAGAGTCTTAAAAATCAGTTGCCGATTCAACACACATATTCTTATGAGGTGTTATACTTAAAGATAAGTGGTAATAAAAGAGTAATAAAATTAGCACAGTCATGTACAGAATGACCTCTAGATTCCAAAAATGAAAGGGTGCTCTATTTAAAAATCAAAAGTTGAAGTCACTTCCGGTGAAAACGGAAGTAGTAGAAACCTGATAGCGGATAAAAAATGTCGTTTTGGTAACATGTGACACTTATCTAGTTTCAACTAGATCCGGTAAAAAATATACAAATGGCGACGGGAAAGTGATCTCGTTGACACCCTATATATTGATTTGAAATTCAATTTGTATGCAGTAAAATAATTAATTGCTTATTAATTATGTATAAAACAAACCAAAAAAATTAAGATCTTATAGTAGTTTGGAAAAACGTTCTATAACAACATCGCTCCGGGAGCTATTCCCAAGTACGTAAAGGATCTAAATTGTTTTTGTTTTTATTTGATTTAATTAATAGCACAAGCACATAAAGTAAAACAAGTGGTCTTTTTCTGGTATTGGGTAACCCACATGTGTTTCGACGTGCTGATACGAATCGGGTGTCCGTTTAGCCCCATTGGTCACCATTGTTTTATAAATCGCGAAAATAACCTAAAAAAACTCATAGTTATTTTCGCGATTTGGTAAAAATTGGTGGGTAACGGAGCTAAGCGGATACCTGATTCGTATTCAGCATGTCGAAATACATAGGAGTTACCCAATGGAGTCCCAGAAACAGATCACGTTTCGCTTTTTTTTGTATCTGTGTAATATATTTGCATACGCGATTTTCTAGAAAATGGCGGAGGATCCGGTGTTATTCATATATTATACACACACACACACACACACACACACAAAGGTCTGTTTCTGGGACTCCATTGAGCAACCGCCATGTACTTCGACATGCTAAATATGAATCAGGTATCTGTTTAGCTCTGTTACCCACCAATTTTTAGTAAATCGCGAATATAACCTACATTATGAGTTTTTTTTATATCGATGAGCAGCTATGATTTGGAGTCAAAAATTTTCAGGTTTTTGGCTATTGGATCCACTGTTCTCCACGTTCCTCTTGCGTCGTTGTCGTACCGAAACTTTCTTTCCCTTCCTGACACCTGTGTTTTAAACGAATTTCTTTGGCACACGTAATCAGAGTCCGTGAAAAACACACACGTAACTTATTCTTTCCATTGTAAATAATGAGGGGCAAAGGGCGAATTCATGTGATGATTGTGATACCTTTGAAATCTACCAGCTAGCTTCCTCTGATGTCACGCTTCTTGAAGGGTTTCAGAGGGAACGAGCAAACCATGTGTGTTTAGATCATGAGGTTTTTAGTCTAGAAGTGGGCGGTCATGGTATGCCTAACCCAATTCAGCCTGAAATGTGAGATTTCAAGCAAGTAGCACGCTTGCTTCTATCCAGAAATTTGGAGCATATTACCTTAAATTGTGATAGTAGAGATTGTGATAGTAAAGATTTGTCAAACTCACAAATAGAATAGTTATGGTTTGGTTGAAAAGTTTGTTCCTTTTCATTACGTTTTATTTTGACCTTAATGTATACGTTTCTCTTTGTGATCCTAAAGTATAAATATAGTGTAATTGGACAACTTTTTGCTAAATGGAGTAGTTCCTAAAACCCGTGCGACTATTTGGTGTGCTCTACACTGTAGAGCTTATCTTTGTTACGTTGTGTTAATTTGTTAGGTCTAAGTGTACTTCTGCTTGCTTATGTTTGTTGGTTAGGGATTTATTTTTTATCATAATTTCGAGATATTCTTTTATTAATTTCACTGTGTGAATTACTAATACTTAATTCACTAACTTTTCTCATTTTTTGGCGGAAGAAAATGTAAAAATAAAAATAACAGGTGGTGGCGCTTAACAAATAATAATTTCTTTGCCAATTCTTTCATTTGGTACCGTTGTCTTTACATTTGTTCCGTTTGATGAGGAGATCCCTTCTTCATGGTCCGATGCTCATCCGCCTTCAACGTCTTACTTTTCTCATACAATTTTTGAGAAAGTTTGTTGTCTGCTGTTCTTTTGAAATAATAAACTGTGATAAACTGACTGCGAATGATAATTTTTTTCCATGTATTCCTAGAGAAACGGAATGCTTAAGTTTTCTGCGGATGTTTTCGTGTCTTTTTTTTATAATATTTGGTTTAATCGTTTCACATTTTCAACTCAACAAGAAGACATTTTTGGGAAACTTAAATGAATTCCCACGTCGTCATATTGAATTCAATAATATAATAAAAAATGCAAAAGTAAGAGTAGTTTTGTATTTATTTGTATTATCGTGTGTATTTAATCTATCTATACGAGCCCTATTCGCAGACATCCCACATGCCTAAAAACATTTTTGTTTTTGAAAAGTATATTCGTCCAGTAAATAAGACTATTTAACACAACATTTTTCTATTCTCATATTTTCCACTTAACAAGTAAACGAATAAATCAGATCTAAGTAGTACCAAAGTAATAAGTCTTAATTATATCAGAAACCTTTTCTCCGACCATGGTACAAGGTGCATTCGGATGTCCAGATAGAGTAAATGGAAACACACTAGAATCTGCAACTCTCAAATTCTTTATTCCAAACACCTTTAACTTTGAATCAACAACAGCTCCGGTTTCTGGATCTGTGCCTGTGGGGCAAGTGCCAACTGGATGGAACACTCCTAATGTTGTTTGTCGCATGTAACAATACCAGTAATCCTTCGATAGGTATTCAAAATTCCTACAAGCTGACAAAGGCCTACCTGCCAACCTTGCCTCGATTTGTTTAAAGGATGTAGTGTTGATTAGCCCCAAGACTAACTGAATGCCTTCGTACAAAGCATCCATATCCTTATTGTTCGGATCGGATAGAAAATTGTAATCTATCAAAGGGTATTCGAAAGGATTACTACTATTCAGTTTAATACTACCAACGGAATGTGTATGTAACAACACGATAGTCGTAGCAAGTGAAATGTTTGGATCATTGTATAAGTCATCCCAAGTTTCGTACTTCCAGTTAAGAAATCTCTTTCCAATCTCTGTACCAGGACTGGCTAAATCTGCAACTATTTCTAAGTCTGGATAGTCTGACGTCTCCTCTATTCTAGATTTGTAAAAGCCTAAAACGTGCGATAAAGAATTAGTTGTTAAAGCTCCGAAGCCATTGAGGTAATCTTCTATTTGATCTTTCAGAGTTTGGTTCGGACTTGGCATATTAGAGGAAAACTGAATGCCGAAAGGGCTAACGTGGTCACGTAAGACATTTCCAACGGGTAGATCTTCAATCACTGGTATTCCTAAGTCTTGTAAATGCTCCTTAGGGCCAATTCCGGATAACATGAGTATCTGAGGACTAGAAATAACCCCAGCAGAAAGAATTACTTCCTTGTTTACCGCAACCCTGTATGTGTTTCCTTCGTGAGTGAAAATAACACCAGTTGCTCCTTTGGTGTAATTATTAATTTCTATTTTGGTGACGTAACTCTCTATAAACACTTTCAGATTCTGCCTGTTCTGTACTGACAAAACAAATGCAGAACCTTGATCGAATCTTCTTCCCCACTTAGTATTGTACTGCACAATCGAAGCTCCAATTTCATCCGGACCGTTGTAGTCAGTTATATTGTATCCTAGTTCCTGATTTGCTTCCAAAAAGGCATGCGTCAAGGGAATAGGTGGTTGGTGGTGTTCTACATTCAAATAACCCCCCATTCCGTGGTAGCTCCGATCAACTGGTGCATCTGGATCAGTTTGGTGAAAGTCTTCTGATTTTTTAAAATACTCGAGGACGTTGTTGTAAGACCAACTCGGATCGCCAACTAAGTCCGCCCATTTATCGAAATCTTTGGGATTTCCTCGGCTGTACATCAAACCGTTAATTAATGTGGTACCTCCAATACCTCGGCCTCTTGGAATTAAGCATTGTTCGTTCACCGTGCCTGTGAAATAAAAGTATAATTACAAAACAGTCAAAGATGGAAATGGGAATTTGGTTTCATCAGATTATATTTTACTGGGATCATATAGAGAAGAACAATCCACTTATTCTCAAGAGGGATCTCTCAAACAGTTTATTATTCTTAGAGAAAGGAACTACGACAGGAAACTTAATAACTTCAAAAACTTAATAAACTCAGAATATAATGCAATATGAAATACAACCAAAGAACATAATAAGATATCTACTCTAATAGTAGTAGTAGTACTTAAATAAATATTTTATCAGAAAATACGAGTAATTATGTAAATTTTTAAAAATCTTCTAACAAATAAGTATGGAACTATTCAAACAATGCGTTAGCAAAAATGGACCATTTTTAGTCTGTTTGAAGGCGCTAGCGTTAACCCAACAAGTAGCCTTGTTAAAACGTCACGTGTTATTGGTCCTAATGTCGCAGATTGTTGTACCTTGTCACTATCAGTAGTAGATTGTCGTGTACTTTCGTGATTAATTAATATTCGGCTGCGGTTTCTTATGACAGGTTTTGTCGATATAGATTCCGGTGCTTTTTCACAATTGGTAGGTGCTCTACTGTGCTTCTGCGTGATTAGTTATGTTTTCGTAGGTTGTCGTTCGTCGGTCTTGCTGCACCTCCGAGACACCCGTTCTCCGTTCTATATCTTCCTGAAAGTGCTAGTTTTTGCATGTTATCTTGCTTGTTTGTGATCTTTTTGCAATTCTATGGTCTCTCTGGTGATTCTTGACATATAAAGCTCAACTTTGGCTAATATTTTGATGTTGTCGAAGTCAGTCTTGCGTATTGTAGTTCTTACATGCTGTCTACTGAGATAATTCATACTTGATCAGTGCTTTCAGCAATGATGACATTTCTTCGTTGATGTGTTCGACTCTAGAACAGGTTATACGTGTCTTTACTACAGAATTTACGAATTTAGTTGTGTTGGATGGTGGTGTGACCCTCCATTTAAATATCATCCGTGTGGGTGGATTTTCTGTATACAGTAAGGCCTAGGATTCAATCTTGTTTTTTCCTCAGTAATACATCCTGAAATGGGAGCTGATCTTCTCCTTGTAACTCCATTATGATCTTAATTTTGTCGTAAATGCTATTCATGTGGTCTAGGAAAGTATTTAAATGTCCATGGACATTTCGATGGACGAATCAACGTCATCGACGTATCTTAACCAGAATTTTGATTTGAGTGGTGCCTCTTATATTGTTCGAATTTCCAAGTCCTCCACGAAGAGATTGGCTATGACTGGAGACAGATCGGTGTTTCTTTCGACATATTCAATAACCAAAGGTACAAGTAAACACACTTTCGATTCGTATTGTGGCCAAGGATACTGAATTTGACTTAAGTTTCTTTATATAATTCGTCTCTTTTAAAAATGGGGTAATATGCTTCGAGCCAAGCGTAGGTAGATAATGGGTTTCTATTGACTTTAAAATATTGTAGATCGAGGTTTACAAGTGGCGCTTACACAAGAATTTAAAATATTGCTGTTAATCCATCTGGTAAAGTAATGATATGTTAACGGAAATAAATTACAGGCAATCGACATTCAGTGTTGGTTCAATAAAAGTTACTATTGTTATCGTGGATTTTAATATTGTGAATGGTAGTATAAAGTGAGTATTGTATTTATGAAATGACTTTCTATTTTTGTTATGAATTATTACATGTGCTAATTTTCCCTCAAAATACATATTTTGCATTTTTTTTTACTAAACCTCGACAGTTATAAACTTTAATTAACATAGTTTCTCAGTTTTTCTCTTATCGCAGAATAATGCATATGTATAGTATAGTCTTACCTAAACATGCTGTTTTTTGTGGGACACTCCGGAACCCCCAGTTGTAGTCAGAGAAAACACCAAGAGCATACATCGAGGGGATTTCCATTAAGTCGTTTGATAATTTTCCAGCTTCTAAAAGTAAAACCCTCCATTGAGCTATTTCTGATAAACGATTTGCTATAACTGAACCTGTGGAGCCTGCTCCGATTACCACAAAGTCATATGAACCAAAATCTGAAAAATTAAATAATGAAAACATAATAATTGCAACAAATAATATCAACATTAAATAGGTGATTTTTGGTATATAATGCCATCAATTAATCCCACAAGGAATTATGATGAGGAAAGTCTGGTCATCATACCCCCTCGTGTACCAATTACAAAATTATGCATGAATCAGTCTATCTGTGCACATTAAAAATACCATAGAAACCGGTAACTATGAAAAAAAAACGTAAACAATCAAAGTAAAAACGGGTTTTGTGAAATTGTGTTCGATTGTGTTAGTTTTGTGGTTGAAAGAATGGAAAGTGATTCAGAAGATACTATCCCCTGTACTCCACCAGAAATAACTGAAAGAGCAGAAGCAACAGCATCTAATTTACTACCACAGAAATCAAAAAGTTTTTATGATAAAACGTACCAAAGTTCCATAGTCTGGCGCATTCAGAAAAAACTAACTCGCTTTTTGAAAATGTATTATTAGCCTATTTTGCTGACTTAGCTGACAGATACAAATCTTCTTCATTATGGTCATTTTATTCCATGCTAAAAGCAGTTTTGAAAATAAAACACGACATAGATTAGGAAAAGTATGGAAAACTAGGTTCTTTTATGAAAATAAAATCTGATATGAAGCGAAAAAGGCCAAAACTTTGACACCAGAAAAAATTAATAAATTTATAAAGGAAGCACCTGAGTTTATCTTTTACATAAGGTAAGATTGCCAGATACTAAATGTCTCAAATCTAACATATTAATTTATTTAAGGTCGTATTAATCGTGGGAATTATGGATGCAAGTCGCTCTAATGAGCTGTACGAAATGAAAATTGAAGACGTGAAAGATATGTCTTATTAATGACTGTATACCTAAAACGAAAACTAAAGTGGTAAGAAGTTTTGTCATTACTGGTCAATTTTATGGGATTGTAAAAAGTACATGGATCTTGGGCTGTCGCACGTGATAATAAGTTAATTTTTTTTTTAATTACCAAAGAGGTAAATGCACCATTCAACGAATTGGAAAAAATAGGTTTACTGTAGTTGGAAAACAAATAGCAACTTAATTGAATTTGCCAAATCCTGAACTTTACATCGGTCATTGCTTTCGGAGATCTTCGGCTACATTATACGTGGATGGAGGTAGCGATATTACGGGGTTGAAGCGTCACGGAGGCTGGAAGTCCACACTTATAACTGAAGGATACATCGACCAATCTGTTAAAAATAAAATGATAACAGCCGAAACTATTTCAAAGCAAGTGAATAATGCTACGGCTTCTACTTCTACAGCTGCTAGAGTGGGTAATGCTGATAGTATTACTACCGTTGAAAATAGTGCTAATCATACTATAACACAAAATATGCCCTCATCAGTTCAGTTTATTAACTTACATTTTGTTGAAAAGAAATAAATATTTTTTTTTGTGCGTTTATACATTATGTATGTATCTCATATTTTATATACAGTCGTATATAAAGTATAATATACAACTCACTATAATGGCTATTATTACCTCGGATGGTTACAATACTCGCTCGCTGCGCTCGCTCGAGTTTTAATCTCCATCCTCAATAATAATAGCTTTCATTATAGCATCGTTGTATAATATACTAAGTATTATAATTGAAAAAATTCTGGTGTAGAATTTGGATTTGTACCGCAGGTCTATTGAGAGATTAATATTATTTTTTTGTATTATTGAAAGCCACAATAAATATTTCTGGAGGGGGCTGGAACCTTCGGTGTGACGCTGCCTGCAGTTTTCACAAACACCAAAACACTAGAATACCATTACACAACTCGCGCTTCTCCGACCATGTTGGCATCATCTGGGGACGATTAAAACTGATAATACGACCGTTTTAACCGTCTCCAGATGATGTCAACTTGATTGGCGAAGCGCGCGTCGAGTAATTTAAGTGTTTTAGTGTTTGTAGAAACTCTTTCAGAGGCACAACAAATATCGTTTTCGACATATTAGGTCGCGACTTTCGTAGTTTGTTCATTCGCGCCCGTAATGGTTTTTATAACTTTTAATTTCAAACTAGATTTCAGATGCGTATTAAAGTATGTGCCTATTATTAAAATCTGTATTTGCTTTGTGTTCCATATTGTCTATACTTATGTGACTTCATACACCCGATGTCCCAGAAATACCTTAACAGGTGATATCTTCGTTATTTGAAAAGATGAAAATATAAATTAAAAAAACTGCAAAACGCATGAAAGGCTCCGTCTAATAACATCTCTGAAACTGTGTTACCTCTTGAAACCCTTAAGAAACCACCCCAAACTTTTTTTTTTCGAATGGCACCTTGTATGACTAGAGACTGAAATCGCATCCCCACGCCATTCTGAACACAGTGATATGAAGTGTTTAACAGTTACTTCGAGAGTCACAAATAAGACATGTTGCAAAATTATGAGAAAAAATGAATATATATATCTACCATATCAATAAATTAAGAGATTATGCAAACAAATGTTCAAACTGGGCACCTCCGGCCTCCACACAAGCTTCCAAGCATCGAACAGTGGCAAAACGGTCAAAAATCGCTCTGAGAGTCAAATTTTGAGCTATTAACGTTTTACTTTTAAATACTTGCAAAGGAGTCTGGAATAACCAGTCACTGCCGCTTTGACGAATTTTACTTCCACATCCACGTAGTGGAGAGAAATTTGGTACACTTTGGTATTATAACGAGATCTGGAACTAGATTATCTTTTGATCTAATTCCGTTCAAGGGTTCGGGAGTAAATGGGGGTAAATTAGGGTAAATAGGTAAAGCAACAAGCAAGCAATAAAATTGGAACAAATGCTTGGCTTTTCTCCAAGACCCCAAATGTCCATGCAAATGACGAAGGAAGTGGTTAACCACCTCTTTCCTGTGCACGACCCCGTAAACTTTGATTGCCATAGAACGGTGATATTCTTATATTTCATGGTAGAAGTATTGCATATACCTTGCAATAAGCTAAAACCAAACAAGTGTTTTGCGGGACCAGCGTACCCCAGTGGAAGTTCTGAAGGAAGTAGTACACAATAAACCTGAATACGCACTAAGGGTGTACAACGAACTAGCGCGCAGAGGACTATTCCCAGAAGATTGGAAGCAGGCTAAGACTGTTCTACTTAGGAAAGGAAATAAACCTCTAGACCACCCGGCATCGTATAGACCCATATGCCTCTTAGACGTAGAAGGAAACTGTGTGAGCAGCTCATCCTAATAAGGCTCAGAGGAGAACTAGTACGCACTGGAGGATTGTCAGAGAGACAGTACGGCTTCATGTAAGGTCGACAAACAGTAGATGCTACAAACAACGTGACCCAAATCGCCAGAGAAGCTGCTGTTTACGCGCACCAGCACCAAACACTGTATATCGTAATAACCTAGACGTATAAAATGCTTTCAACAGCGCATCATGGCAAATCATTCTGGAAGACCTACGAAAAAGAGGAACAGAAAAGAGCCTAGTTAGAGTAATATCTCAGAGGAAAATAGTTCTGGAAACAGAAGACGAAACAAAGACCGTAGAAGTCATCAGTGGCGTGCTTCAAGGATCAGTACTCGGTCCAACCCTGTGGAACGTCCTGTATGATGATCTCCTAAAAATGGAACAACCAGCGGATGATACATTAATCGGCTTTGCGGGCGACGTAGCCATGACAGTAGTTGTAGAAATCGAAAACATACTGATGAACAAAGCAGACACTGCCCTACAGTGAGTTGCAGAATGATTAGAAGCAAGAAAACTAAAGTTAGCACCAGAAAAATTACCACTCAAAGAATAATAGCGCCGATCTGTTTCACCATCCTAGATACTCCGATCAGACTCAGCAAGGCAATAGAATACCTAGGAGTGTGACTCGATACCAAACTTACCTTCGCGGAGCACGTCAAACGAACTGTCGAGAAAGTGGAAAAAACAGTCGCAGTATTGACAAACCTTATGCCCAATGTAGGAGGGCCGAGAGCATCGAAAAGGAGAGTAATGGCAAGTGTGGTCCATCTTCAAATACTGTATGCTACACCAGTCTGACATACGGTATAACTCGAAATGAAAAATTAACAGCAAAGCTGCCAAGACTCCAAAGGCTGATGTCAATCAGGCAGCACATACCGCACCATTTCAACTGAGGCAGTGAGGGGTCATAGTTGAAGTCCCACCTATAGAATAATCCAAACTCTCTCAGGACACGGGTGTTTTATGAAGTATCTCTACGATCGTAGTAGGGCAGAAACAGACAGATGCAGCTACTGCGATGAGGTAGGTGACGTAGTGCATATCCTGTTTACTTGTATTAGGTTGAAAGAGACCAGGAGGAACTATGCCCTACAAACTGGGTCAAACTTCAATTACATAAACATGATGGCAAGCTTATGCGCAACCGAGGAATCATGGCAACAAGCATTCGGAATAGTCTGAACAATAATAGAGAAGAAGGAAGTAAAAAACCGATAAAGAAAGTAAAAGGACAGCTCCCCACTGAAGTAATGCGAAAGCGATTTCCAGTGGGAGAAGCGAGATGAAGGAGGAGGGGTTTTAGTTAGTAGGAATCTGACACTTCCGACATTCCTTGTCGGAGTCTTATGCAAGATTTCTCATCCTCCACAAAAAAAAATTATGCATGTACGAGAAGCTGAGGTTTCAATTTTTTTTTTGGCATCAGCCACTCCCAGTATCACCCCCATTACCACTCCCGCACTATTATTAAAGGGGATAAAAAAAAAAAAAATTCGTCGGCAGTCATTCACTATTCCAGACTGTTTTGCAAGTATTAAAAAAAAGCGTTGATAGCTCAAAAGTTGACTCTCAAAGCGATTCCTGACCGTTTTGCCACACTGTGCGTCACAGAAACTCTCATGTGTAGGTTGCTCTAAGCATAGTTGGTGTTACTCTGCGGCTAGCCTCGCGAATTCGATCCATAAGATCCTCCATACATACCAATTAATTGAAAATATTCCGGAATTAACGTATCTGGTTTTGTATGTTTACTTCTCAAACTAAATATATAGCGTTATCAAAACTTAAGACTCGAGTTGTCATAACTTACTACTTACTTCTCACCACTAAATAAAAACACTTTCGTCAGAAATTAAAAAAATATATTAAAAATTTGTACGTTAATTTTACTTAAGATATTTTATTATCACTTAAAGATATAGCAAAAATGTATTCCGGAATATTGAAAAGCAGAATTTATTTGTAGCAATACACTCTGTAGAATTTTGCTGTGATTGCCCTCTTTATAAACATATCACGTTTAACGCGTTTACAGATAACAGATTTGTTAGTAAACAATACTTCGATTTTAACAGTACTATTAAGTGTATTATTAGCTAGCATGTTATGAAGCCGCGTCCATGTCAATAAGTTTTGCGTTGTGCGTTTTATGTGACATAAATGTTTACGTGTGTGCCGAAATTTATGCAGATGTGGTTTCGCCACACGCAAATATTTTCGTTGCGTACAACGCAGATCATCCATCGCAGGTTGATTTTCGGGTCGACTTCAAAGGGATTTGCGTCTAACAGTATGGTACATGCATATTAGGCAGAAAAGTAATTTATGAAAAAATAATGTGGGAGCGATGAAATGATCTGAAGAGCATTCTCTTTTTTGCAAAAAAAATACCGCCGACGGAGACCTTGGCTTAGTGCTTGAATTTAACTTTCGAAAGTTTAGTTAGAAGACAAAATGATATATACCTAAGTAAAAATATTTATTAATAAAAAAAGGTGATAATCGTACCACACAGAAAATCAATAACTCTACAATTCCGGTTCTATTTTCCTCATCCAAGGAGTCTCTTCGAGATTATTCGTATTAAAAAGGCATTATGATACGCAACGAATTTCGAACGATTCCCTTAAGTTCTAACCCCAATAGTATGGAAACTTTATTATAGTACCAACAGTTCAAGAAATAAATGCCGGACGGTGGTTTTTAGCGAACATGAGAATGTTTCGCCTACCGGCGCCAGTATGGTGCAGCATGGCGGCCATAACCTTCAAGGAACTGAAAATTCTGGAATAAAGTATAAGCCTATTCTCAAATGCCTCACGGTATACCCCCTCAGAGACTTGTACGCACGTTGTGACGACATAACTCCACTAACGGACTATGATCAATAGATATCTCAAAAATTTTACACATTTAAGCTAGGCGGCACACATTGGGGCTTTTCGTAGTTAGTAGTCCCAAAAATGCCTAGAGCCTATCAAAGTTGATCAATACAAATATATTTTTTTAAATGTTCCTTAGAAAATTTCTAAACGATCCCTCACGAGTTTTTTTTTACTCTGCATTAATAGAAGTTGGTTTACATTTTGATTATTGATGTAAGAAATCGCTTTTTTTCTTAAATCTCAGTGAAATCAATATAAGTAATAAGAAATCAAAATAAAGCTATAAAATTATTTTAAAAAATATCAATGAATTTTTTATAGCTTTATTTTGATTTCTTATTGCTTATAATATTGATTTCACCGAGGTTTAAGAAAAAAAGCAATTTCTTAACATCAATAATCAAAATGTAAACCAACTTCTATTAATGCAGAGTAATTTTTATAAAAAAAACTCGTGAGAGATCGTTTAAAAATTGTCTAAGGAACATTTAAAAAATATATATTTGTGTTGATAGGCTCTAGGCGTTTCTGGGATTACTAACTACAAAAAGCCCCAATGTGCGGCAGTCCGTTAACAAGCTAACCTACATTTTGATATGCTTTTTATCCCTGTTAGGATGATTCAGTAACTTTTCAGCAGAGGGTCGTAGTACGTTTTGACATGTTTTATTTTTCTTCATTCTTCTTTTTTGCATTGACTAAAGTAAAGGCTAACTACATTTTGAAATACAGAAAGGGCATCGGTTATATTGTGGTCATGCATCTTTGTAAATAATTCGTTTATTTTTAATTTTTCGAAAAAAGAGAGATTTTTTGTTCAAAAAAGTACGTGCCTCATACCGGTTATAGAGATTGATCGACGGAATACTTAATTTTCGATTTTTATTAGGAAACTCTTCTGTATTTGCAGAATTTATCAAAAAAATCAAGTTTTCCAGGATTTATAGATTCGCTTTTGTTTTGTCAAATTTCTCACAAACGTCACCTAATAGACTGAATCGAGTCCTACAATCGCCATTTTTGAAAATCAAAATCAGACCTTCGGTTCAGGAGTGGAAAATCATACTCTGCCTTGGAAAAAATACTTGCGGTCAACGGATTCAGGCCGCCAGCAATAGGCTTCATTTGTGGCCGTGTACTTTCGATCCCACCAAGTCTCATCGAAATCGATCAATATCCTGGACAGTTATCGTGCTTCCTAGCCCGATTTTGAGAAAACCAGTTTATTGCAAAAAAAATCAATTTCCATTTGTTTTTTGACATAGTCTCCGGGCTTCCAGCGTTAAGGTTTTCTAAAGGCCTCCTATCAACCATCCAAGTTTCATCGAAATCCGAAAACGAATTAGGGAGCTGAGTGTGACAGACAGACAGACCGACAGACAGACCAGACCGACTGACCGACGGACAGAATTTTCTAAATTCGCTATCGAGTCCTTAGATACGACTTTCATATCGATCCGACGTTTTTTTCAGGTTTCGATGGTACACAAAAGTGAACGTACTGACAAAAAAAAATGATTGAAAAATAACTACATTTAAAATTATAAGTTCGTTCTCTCGTGGCAAACTAATCAATAAGATACCTCTAAAGAACGTATAATAAGGTGGGAGGGGGTCTAATATCATAACATGTTTGTACTTAACATTGGCTTGATGCTGTCTCGATTATCTGAAGTGGATTTTTTCGTCTGGTTATTTCTGCTTTGGTTATTAGCATATGCTTCGTGTACACACACTATATCATATTTCTAACCCCCTGTAGACATGGGGAGGGGTAGTAATGGGGTGATAGTGGGGTGGCTGATGCTAAAAGAATGTTTGAGATCTTGGGTTCTCGTGCATATACTAAATCCCTTAGTTTACGTATTACCCCAATAATCCAGCAACACTTCAATGAAATAAGATCAAAATGTCATCTAGTTCCATATCTCGTTATAATACATACGTCTACTTAATTTTATGTCAATATCATAACCCGTTCCAGACTAGTCGTGCTCACAAAGAGACAGACAGACAGTCAGACGTACAGAAAGTTTTTGTTTGCTCAAACTTAAAATACGTTTCATTACATTTGAAGTCTATTTCAATAGAAAAATAATTCATTTTTTTGTATCGTTACTATAATATATACTTCTACGATGTGGAAGTAATATCTAGCCCTACCTAAACGTTACATGTCTTAGTAGATAAAATATTCCATTCTACTATCGAAGAACATAAGTCACCGAAAAGTTGTACAAGTTTTTTCACTCTTATTTGAAATTTTCAGAATGACAAAAATTATTCGAAATAAAATTAATGTTACAAAATAATCTGAAAAGTATATCTTTTTAACATGCTTCTATTAGCTTGACCTGTAACATTGTAAGCAAATCTTACAATTAATTTTTCACCCAATGGGCTCATTTAGCATTTTTTTAATTACATTTTCGGAAAGGTCTTTAATTCTAGAGCGAAATGCAAAAAAAAAGAATTTTCTAGGGTCTCAATAGGCTTTAAAATTAATCAAGAACATCAACGCGTGGCGCTTTCGTGTTATAGCTGCGTGACGTCAATCACTCCTGTTGCATCGGGAGACGTAGCCGCTTGCCTAGATGCCTAAAAGTCTATATTTAAATGCCGCAGATGCGTCACGCGGATTAAAAGTACCGTTTGTATCATGAATAGTGCAAATACCGTAGGTGATGGAAAAACTAAATCGAGACGTTCTGTATTGTATTCTGCACATATGTACAAACACAACAGTAAAAAATTCTAATAAATTGTTTATTAGTCTACTGCAGCATCTTTTTAGGAGGAAATTGTGGCAGATAAGACGCGATATACAGCGTGATCTACCATGATATGCGGAAAATAAAATGGTATATCCTGCAAAATTTTAGAAGTAATTTAGTAGGTATATTAAAAAGGGTTCAAACTTACGAATACACGCTACTGTTACGTATCCGTGGTCAGTAATAGTTCGATGAACTTACTCGTGAATGAACACATCGGAGATGTTTACATTTCCTTAATTGGCATAAAAAGTTAAGCTGGCGGGTGCGGTCGAAGTGCTGCATTTTTTGCTTTAGGTTGAACAATCAGGACACCGGCAAGTACAAAGCACCGCCGAAGGTTGATGTTTTTATGTTATTGACGGGTTTAAGTAAAAATTTCGTATATCTACTTGTTATAGAGTTCACTAGTGTTAGGGGATGACGGAACGGACACTAATATTTAAACCACAAGCAACATTTGACACCTGTATTCAATAACGAGCTGCTAGCTCAATCAATGATACACAGTAACTAACTTATCTACTAGTAATATATACATCGAGACACATCTATATAGATTACTCATCATTATGTAAGAGTCCCATCTACGCTGTATGACGATATACTGGGCGTCACCCAACACGGCCATCCTACGTTTCGTTCGACCCTGAACGAATAGTGAAGATAATCTAAAACAATAAAAATTGTTAATAATTTCTTTTCTCAAATAATGCAGCGTGAAACAAGCCTTGATACTTGAATCGTTGCTGTAAATATCTTAAGCAACAAGCCTTAATACTTGAAGATTTCTATTGCTCTATATTGCGTTCACCGTAGGCCTTAATTCCTGCAGTGGTTAGCAAATAGCTTCCGTAGGCCTTGATACCTATGGTGCAATCTTACTATAGGCCTTGATACCGTATAGCGAGACTCTATAAGCCTTGATACTTAAAGAATCTAACTATAGGCCTTGATACCGTATAGCGAGACTCTATAAGCCTTGATACTTAAAGAGTGACATATATTCAACTATAGGCCTTGATACCGTATAGCGAGACTCTATAAGCCTTGATACTTAAAGAGTCAAACATGTTTGTCTGATCTAGTTGCATGGATGTTCTCCTTCACTTTATAACCGGAATTAGGGGAACCTCAATTATTTTGAATGGACCTTTATCTAATAATGTCATTCTCTGGTTGTTGTTTGACGATACACTCGATACTTATGTTACCACCAAGTCTCCTATTGCGAAATGGCTTCCTTTTCTTTTTTGTCAAATGATTCTTTCTGTTTTTCTTTATTCCTCTCTAATTTCTTTCTCGCTCTTTTTATCCATCTGGTAAAGCATGGTAAAGCACTTTCTTCATCAATGTATCGGCCAACCTGACTTCTTATATTATACCAAGCATTAATTCGGTCTCTGTTTACGCAAAATTCTTGCAATACGGGCTGTTCCATCACTCGCTATAATTCTTTTGGGATTGCTAAAAGTTGTGAAAATATCTGTAATTTTATTTATAACGTTAGCAGTCTTAGTATCAGGCACGGCTCTGGGGAAAACGAATTTTTCTTTACAGATATCGACATGACTAGAAAGTAACTATTCCCTTTTACACCTATTACAGACGGTCCTAGATGTATTATAAATAAATTTCATAATTTTAGTGACTTTTTTTTCTTCAACGACACTTAATTTTTTTTTACTATTATTTTTTTTTTCACTCTTTTAGTGGCCCGTTATTTAACTTCCACACAATAAAGGACGCTGTCTTGAATTTTCAAGCTATAACGTCAGTATCGTTATTAGAGAATTATAGAATCCCCTTGTAACAAATTTCATGTAATTCTGCAAAAACCCTGCATATATGGCAGCCATATTAGATTTGTCATTTTGAATTTTCAACTTTTGATATTAGATTCAATAACGGCTACTCCGAAAATACCCAACTAAATACCAGTTTTAATGAAATTCCAACGAAATTTGAATTTTGTCTAGTTTTTGACAGTTCACTAGTCGTAGCTCGATGGAAACCTACAATAGGATCCCTGCCGAGAAATATTACTTTATAGTTATTAAATTCCATTCATTTTTTTCCACCAAGAGCGTACATTTTAAATTTGGAGAAAATAAGACGTACTCTAATCAAAAAACTCTTTCGAATGATGTTATACGTGCATATTCTAGAAAAAAAAAAGATCAAACTTTTACATTTACTGGAGCCACTCTTAATTATTTTTTTGCAAAATGAGACCGAATCTAGTTCTGGGTCTTTAGTTCACATAGTTGGTTCACATTTCATGCATTTAGGCCTTAATACTTTAAAAAGTAGAGGGTGGTGACCGACAAACTAATACAATCGCGGGCAAGAGCAATATGGATCTACGGAATCCTAATTAAGGAAGATAGCATTTGTTACCTTAATTCGTGAAAGTGCTCGAAGCCTTTAACTTTCCACAAAATATAACATATCTGGGCTCTTAGTATGACTACAGTTTCTTTTCTTTCTCTTTTTTTTTTTGTAAACTTTTATACTACGTTTACGCTTTTAACCTTGTGAAATTTAAAAAGATACATCAGTTAGTCTATGATGAAAATTAAACAAATGCAATAAAAATATATTGAGAAAATACAATAAAATGTGTGAAGCCGTAAAATGCGTATAAAAACCTGTCTGCGTTAAAAAAAATGTCGATACGATTTCATGTACTTAAAAACCAGGGAATTAAATATCTAATTTGAGGCTTTGTTATGACTTTTTAATCGTTTAGATTAGTATCCAAAACATTTTTTGTTGGTGATCTAGACTCGCCTTGAGGTGCTCTATCTGCCATTAGGCTATGGCGCATTGCTAGCGAATTACCCTGTATATCAACGGTAATTTTTTTTTATTGCTTTTGACTCACAATATACTAATTCTAAAATTTCCTTGCAGGAAGATCACTGATTTCCACTCCGATATTCAATACATATAATTATCACAAACACCATCTAACTTTTTTTTGTTAATTACGGTGTGTTCTGTCTTGTCCTTATGGGAGATAAGTTTATTTTACTTTATCTATGGATTTATATAGTTAAGTTTGTTTTGAATATTAATTATGAATTTACACAATTCAGTTTATTTTACCTTATTATGGATTTGCATATAGGGCCGTAAGTTTGTCAGACTTGGCAAAAGTTGGAAATTTTATAGTAGTTAGAGGTGAAAAACATGTGATAGTAATATTTTTTATGGGTGATTTTTGCAACAAACCGTATTTTCCTCCATTTTTGTATGGTCCCGACACTTACTCTTGCCCCCAAGAAGCAGAAACTACACCCAAATCGATAAATTCAACATTCGAAGAAATATTACTGATTCGTCTCTGAAACATGTATTTGTGTTTTTGGGGTCGCTGATTACATACATATCAACATGGCGTACTGCAATATTGCAGATGAAATTACTTCTAAGGCAAATGCTTTCAACAAGTAAAGAAAATTGAACAGCCAGGTACTGCTGTACCTATACTAACGAAAACCAGCATTTGAGAATTCCTTTTTTTTACTTGTTAATTACAATAGCAAAATGGTGGCATTTTTATTTAAAAAAAAAATGTGAAGACAACCATTGTTCCGGTCAACTCTTCCCTTTCTATGCTACAGAATGACAACAGATTAATTTTAAATATTACTTAATAATATGTTAAGTACCGTAGTTTCTGAAATATTTAAAATTTAAACTATATATACTTCGTCTTAAAAATTCTCGGACGCCATCTTTAAACTTCCATATCTCTGAAATTATTAACCCTACACGAATTAAACAAGTCAAATTCATCATCTTCAATTTATAAACTTTCTTTTTTGCCTTTACCATTTTTTTTGCTAACTGTGATACTTTTCGTGTCATTCGACGAAAACCCTTTTGTGATACTATTTTCTTAGACTAAAATCGTAATTTTCAAATAAACTTTCAAAGGAGAAAAACTATTTCGTAAGTAGGATCGTAATTTATTTAAAATGTTAATATTTGCAGCCTGTGCTGCTGAAATAATATATGTGTCTATTACAGCACCCAAAACTAAGAAAATTTTGTCATCTAAAAAATTGAGTTTTACGTTATCAATCTTTGCTAAATGGGAAAAAAAACTATCGTATAAAGAACAACCATCTGAAGGTCTGTGATTTACATACAAAGTGTATACGTATCTCTTCTAGAGTGGAAAGTTTCTAGCAATTTTATCTATCGATCGTCCCAGCTATAATTTGGCCATTTTTAAAAATCATTTTTGACTAAATTTTCTTACCAAATTATGACGGTGTCCTGCAGCTTATTTAAGGTTTGGTTATCTCAATTCAACAGTTTACCTTGTCCAGTAACGGATTAAACTTGTATCGCCTTTGATGTAATTTAACTCTCGCAGGGATTAGAGAAACTGGAAAACCACTTAGTCCTACCTTACGTCTTTTTGTCCTTTTTAATTTTGCTTTACGTATCTTACATCTGTTGTCAGAGCTTGGCGAGCTCTAAAAATTCGAAGAACTGGAGGAACTCGAAGAACTGCTAGTTGATGACGAACGCCTTCTTCGTTGTCACATTTTACCGTGAGTAATAACCACTTCTGATGTTAGGGGATGACGGAACGGACATTAATATTTAAACCACAAGCAACATTTGACACCTTTATTCAATAACGAGCTGCTAGCTCAATCAATGATACACAGTAACTAACTTATCTACTAGTAATATATACATCGAGACACATCTATATAGATTACTCATCATTATGTAAGAGTCCCATCTACGCTGTCTGATGATATACTGGGCGTCACCCAACACTAGCAAAGGGTTAATGTCTTTTCGATTTATTTCGCTATTTTTGTAGTGTGATTTGATTAAAACCAAAATGTCACTTCAACCCTCTTTAGCTTTGCTGTCAATAGTGTCAATCCCAAGTCTCCTAAAGTAATATGGTTGTACCGCGTTAGATTAGAATAGATTAGATTTCAAAAAGGAGTTGGCTGATTGGCCTTGGCCACCTTTGGATCTATTGTGGCACCCCTTGTCTAATTTTACTTAGAGCTCCTTATCCAACTTTGTCTTTTGTATCAGACTCCATAGCCTTGATAAGGACTCCTTGATATAGCTATCTGCCCTTGGTTTCTCTTCGCCAAGTAATTGGAACCTCAGTCTGGCTAGGCTTTCGCAATGGCACAGCGTTACGTCAGATTGGTAAAGTCATTGGTGGAGATTCTACAAAAAAATAAGGTAATTTTTTTGGTAATTTCTTTTAATCTTTCATTTTTTTCCTTTCGGTGGAGGCAACCTACTGCTAAATTTTCCGTATGTCGTGGTAGATCACCCTGTATACCTTGGAGATAAAACAAACAAATATGTGTGCGAAGATTTATTATTAGTAACTTTTTCTTGAATAATATTTTATGTAATTAAAAGTAAAACACTCTCTATATTATTAGCAAAATAAATCTTCTTGATAGTGAAAACTAATATGGTAATCATTATTTACGATTTTGAAAATACAACTTACCGTTTAATTTTTACTCCTCTCCTTTCGGCACTTACTGGTGATTTGTGTTAAAATACTCCGTCACCATAATTAACTCCACCTATGATAAGTTAGACGAATCTGCTTTTAAATAGCCGGATTCAGTCCAGGGCTCCCAGTTGGTCCCTTTTTATGGACTTGGTCCTTATTTTCGACAAAGTCCCTAAAAAGTCCATAATTAAGTCCATTTTGCACTACCACTTTCCATCATTTTTAATCTAGCACTGCAAACCACTACATTTCCTCAAATATGGACTCAATAAAAAATCTGTCCTGTGATAAGGTGATAAGACTAATATTGAAAATTACAGACCAATAGTTATCCTGTGTAATTTTGGCAAACTCTTTGAAATTGTCCTATACGATATAATCTCTTTTCATGTTAAATCTCAACATGGCATCGTTTTTGGCAGGTAGATCTACAATTACCAACTTGGTAAGTGTTACACATTTCATCTCAAACACACTGGATTATGGTGGGCAAACAGATATAATTTATACAGATCTGTCTAAAGCATTTGACAGGCTGGATCATGGGCTTCTACTGCAAAAGTTATCTGATTTTGGTTTGAGTCTGGACTTTCTAAGTTTCTTTGAGTCATATCTTGGTAACAGAACGTTAAACGTGAAGTATCATGGGTTTTCATCTATTGAAGTATTAGCGACGTCAGGAGTTCCACAGGGCTCTGTTTTGGACCCACTGTTATTTATAATATTTATCAATGACATTTGCCATGATATCCAAAGTAATGTCCTCCTATACGCCGATGATCTTAAACTGTTTGCATCCATTAACTCCGAGGAAGACTGCCATCGATTACAACACGACCTCACAAAGATAAACTCATGGTGTGAAAATAATAGGCTACCCTTAAATATATCAAAATGTAATGCGATGACCTTTACGAAAAGAAATAATTCTATAAACTTTTCCTACAAAATAGGCAATGATATGGTAACTAGATGCACTCAATTCAAGGATCTTGGAGTCATATTTGACTTAAAATTAACCTTTACTGCCCACATAGATCACATAACTGCTAGTGCTTACAGAAATCTAGGCTTTATTATGCGAAACTCAAAGCATTTTAAAGATATTTCCACACTTTCTCTCCTATTTAATGCTCTTGTACGGCCAAAACTAGAATACGGTAGTATTGTCTGGAATCCACAATACAATATTCATATCCTTAATTTGGAACGGGTTCAGAGAAGACACGTTAAATATCTCTCCCTCAAAGCTGACGGAACTTATCCTTCCAGAGGTACTCCACAATCTGACTTATTAGCTAGATTTAATCTAAACGACTTAGTGACACGTAGGGTCTATTTTTCTGTTTTATTCTTATACAAACTATTAACAAGTCAGATAGACTGCCCGGATATTCTTAGTTCCATACATTTCAATATTCCATCTTTTCAGACTCGCTCATACGCCCTATTCTACTTAGCTACGCCAAGAACAAATGTACTAAAATCTTCTCCTATTCACAATATGTGCTCCAACTTTTTAAGGTATCAATCGAATCTTGATATTTTTAATTGTAGCAATAATAATATAAAGCAATGTATTTTAAATCACTCTTAAGTTAACCTTTAATTCCTACTATATCATTTGTCTAGTGTAAACTATCTTCTCACATTTACTTTGTATTTTCCATTTTTAAGTTTATAAGAATTGTAAAATATCGCTGTAAAATATTTAGTTCTAAGTTTGTACTCTATACTATGTACATATTTTTTTTGTATATTTCCTGCCCTGTAATTGGATGCACATCTGTCTGGGCAGCTGTATTCATAAAATAAATAAATAAATAAATAAATAATTTCAAAGTATGGTCCCTAAAGTCCCTATTTTCAAAGAACTGCATCAATAATTACGTTTGGACACGGATCATTTGTTAAAAAACCGTAATGAGCATTTTAAAACGCGCACCCTAGCAAAACCCACATCTATGATGTTGCTCGAGCTCTTCCCATAAGTGTGCCCCTAGATACGCTAGCGGATGAGTGGGGTCTTCTGCAGACCGAAATTAATATTGAAATGAAGGATAGAGTTGACCAGTATTGGGCCTAGTTTTGGAAAAGAAGAACTCTTTCATGTGATTTAAAGTATTTTAGGTTATGCCAGATTGTAATCGCTGCTCTCGCCCTTTCTTATGGCAACACTTGTCGAGCGTGTGTTTTCTAGCTCCGGGCAGACGCTCAAGGAAGGAAGGCTCAGCATGTATGCTGAATACTACAATTGCAGTTAAATCAGGCCTTAAATTGTTCGACAATAAGCCATCCCTTGTTCCAATAACAACGCTTGACTTTGGCCTGTGGCGCCTACAGCTCTTATGGAATGTACTTAGAGGCCGAGAAAAAAAGGAAGGAAGATGATGCCCACAAGAAAAAAGATGAAAAGGAAAAGCACCAAGCTGAGGAAATAGCACGACAAAAAATGGAAAGTGATAGAAAATTCCTTTCCAAAGGTGAGGTGAGATTGCAGGTGCAAAGAAAAGAAGAGGGAGACAGCAGACAGCATACTGGAGAGGCTACCGAGGGTTTGAAAAAGGCAACATCGAAGGATACAAGGAGGTAGCACTGGTTCAAGCTATGGTTGTAGGAGCCGAATCAGTTAGAAGAGAAGCCAATAAGAAGAGGATGCAATTAGACAAGCTGGAGTCGTCAGTGGAAAAAAGAAAGTCAGAAATGATTTCTGGGCTTCCAAACAAGAAGTCCAAGACAAGTCAGTAAATGTTTGATGTACATTTTTTTAATTGTTTTTACTAGTCAAAGTCGTATTACACGTTAGGCAAATTTTTTTTATGTTAATGACAAATCTAACTTCATTTTTTGTTTATTACGTAAAGCATTAATGTATGTATTGCATTTTTCAAAAATAAAACGTGGAAAATTATACAAATCATACATCTTTGGTCCCTATTTGGTCCTTTTTTCTTTTTGATCTAGATCCTAAGTCCTTAATTTGAGGAGCAATAGCCACTGGGAGCCCTGCGGATTCACGCATAGTAAGAGATCTTACGTCTCCTTATTGATAATACTAGGACTTGGGAGAGACTGACGTCAGCGATCGAGAACCACAGTTTAAGAAGTATTAGATTTTAAAGCAGTATATTTCCGGAACTATTTGTCGAATCGACCTCAAATTTTCAGTGTAATAACTATTTGATGGTTATATTGCACAACTGTAATAAAAAGTGCAATATGAAATTTGACTAAATGACCCCATTCTAATAATTGTCGTATCGATTTGAATCTTGCAAACTTATGCAATTCTGAAAACAAGACAATAATATGGTACCAAAAAGCGTGTTTTTTGGTTTTTTAAACTATAATTTCATATTTGAACTCTGCTACCATTATCCTTGCATATTCGCCATTTTCTTAAAGTTAAAGATTAAATCTGTGGCTTGGTTCTAAAAGGGCCAAAGTCAAAAATTTACAATTTGAGGAAATGAGGTTTAAAGTTTCTATGGAAAATTATAATATTATTATTTGTGTAAGTTATTATGATAAAACTGCCAAAGTCTACTATAGGCTTTCTAGACACGAAACATATAGTCTATGTTACAATTGGCCCTATTATCTGTTTTACAAAATTTTTTTTTACAAATTTACATTTTCCCTAGAAACTTAAAATTCTCAGTAATTTATGAGAGTTTGAGATTGGCCATTTTTTTCAAGATACAATGGGAGGTGGTCATGGGAACTACTCAATTAGTTTTAGACTTTTAAGTAAGAACGGACGCAATGAATATAAAACTGAAAAACAGTAAAATAAATTATAGTTTAAAAACTAAAAAGCACGCTTTTATGAGTAGTACACTAAAATATGAAAATAATTATTAGGTAATTAAATTTAAAAGCATGAAGCGTACTAACATAACTGTAGCCAAACTACTACTAATTAGGTGCCGAAAATGTATAGCTGTACCTTTGTACAGCTGTTCAAAAATAAAATATTTTCATAATAACAATATTAATATATTTTGTATTGAATTGAAGATTTCATGTAAAAACCCCTTCATCGTCACTTATGGCCGGTGTTGTCCTATATATTGAAATTTAATGGCGACCGAAAATTATATAAAAAGAATTGGTTTTTATAGGATAATGCAGTTTTTTCCTCATTTAAAGGGTAGTATGGGGTGGTAGGTATTGAATGATTCAATCTTCGGTAATGTCGACCTAATCATATATTCATTACTACAATATAAATAAAATAAATTTGTTGGCCATTAAATGTTCAATGCTGTAGGAAGATGCATTTTTTACCTCCCTAAGGAGATAGTTAGAGGTAAAAAGGGGTGAAAGGTTCAAACTTTGTTAATGTCGACGTCATCATGTACTTCATAACTTTCAAAAATAAAAAAAATAGATTGTGTATTAACTGTCGATATATGAAGGAAAATCTCATTTTACTTCCACATCCAGTGGAAGTATAGTAACGACAAAAAAATTTTTAAAAAATTTTATTGTTCAAATAGGCTTAGAATGTCATGAAACGTCGAGATTTCAAGTTTGAACGAAAAAAAATTTTCTGTCTGTCGGTCTGTCGGTCTGTCGGTCTGTCGGTCTGTCTGTCGGTCTGTAACTTTTTTTGTGCGCACGTTTACTCTGGAACCGTTTGAGATATTCACTTGAAATTTGGTACACATATGTACTTTAACGAGATCTAGAACTAGATTATATTTTCATCTTGTTCCGTCGAAGGGTTGGGGGGTAAATTGGGGTAAATTTGGAGTAAACAGGTAAATCAAGCAGGTAAGAGTTCATAAAATTGATATTTAGTATAGACAAGAGAAGCTAATGTCTCAAAAAAAATTTTGGCATTAGCCACCCCCATTACCACCCCACCCCATTATTACAGGGGATGAAAAAAAATGTGATTTAGTGTGTGTACAAGAATCAGAAACCTCAAAATATTTTTTTACTTTATCCAGCCCCCACTCCCACCCCCTGTCACCACCCCCACCCAACTACCGATGTGGGGTATCGTTTTATGGGTTTTTGGGGTAGGGGATTTCAAATATTATATTATTAAAGTTCCATAAACAATTATTTCCAGATATAAAATTTTTTCGTTGTGTGACTTGAATAGAAAATCCGGATGTGGAAGTAGTGATTCCTTGGGCAGCGGTTTTCCCTTTTCAGGGGAAAAAGTGGGTGGTAGAGAGAAACTGACACGATAGAAAATTTTTTCGTGTTCAAAATTGGCTACAACTTGTCAAAATACTTCAGAAAAGATGTTAATTTGGGTATTTGGCAGATAGATCCTATGAATATAAGAAAACAGGGGATGTTGGATAAATTAACTGGTAAAAGTTTCACGCGTCTGTTGTAAAATGGATAATAATCAACAAATTAGACCGATTTTAGCTAAAACTGAGGAAGTCACTAAGAGAACTACTTCCGATTTATTGCTTATGAGGTCGAGACGCAGCATGAGATTTCCGAAAATTATTTTTTAGAATGGTTGATGAACATAGTGAATAATCGAGGTATAAGCAAACATTCAAAGCTTTTTGCATTTTTAAAACAATTAGACGAAGATATAGACCGAAAATAATTAAAATCTTAACCAATAAACAAATCGACAAAGGACCCCGCATCTTACCCTATATAAAAGTGGTTTCAGTCAAATGTCATAAAACTGAAGTATGTTGTACTTCTAACCATGCTGGTTAAAAGTCTCAATGGGCCCAACCCCCTAAATTAAGTGTTTCCAAGATATTTGAGTATGAAATTTGAAAATTACAGCTTGCAAGGGCATGCTCGTAGTCGATGTTATTCTTGTGATAGCCTAGTATGGGCTCGAGATTTAAGGCATATTCCTAACGAGCATGAAGAGAAAATTCTAATTCGTTTTAGGGAGAATATAAATCTTCCTCCGGCTGAATAAAATAAAAATTCTCGAAATTGTGGCCTTGCAACACGATGAAGACTGTCTTTACCTAAATATTTTAAAACAAAGTTCTAGCGGTACAAGCATGATATGTAATACTGCTGAAAATCATCATCATGTATAAACATTATATACATGGTGGAAACACGCTGCCATTACCAGCTGCATTTTTCAAACTTATCTTGGAAACCCTCATCATTAGGGTTGGGTCCATCGAGACTTTTAATCAGCATGGTTTGAAGTACAACATACTCCAGTTTTATGACATTTGACTGAAACTACTTTTACATAAGGTCAGATGCAGGGTCCTTTCTTGCAAAAGCGCAAGATTAACGTGACGGAAAATATCTGTATATTTAGAGCTGTTTGCTAGAAAGAGTTGTGCCAGATGACTTTGGACCATATCGAAGATTTGAAAAAGCACTAGTTCTGCATATACCAGATACAAAAAATTAACGTACCACGAACTTTCATTATTACAGGTACATTATATGTGAACTATTATAGAAAGCATAAATAGTCCTCCATCCAGCGGACACTAACCATCGACGACTTTTCATTAAATGTATGAATAATAAATGTTCAAAAACTGCGGTTGTAATCAATATTGCCGACATTGCGAAATTCCTGAATTTGCTAGAATTTTATACTAGAACTTGTTTACTTCATTCCAGACATGAGGAATGTAGATCCACTACGGTAGCGGATGATTATATAGAAAACTCCTTGCCAAACTCTTCCCACAAGTTCGGCGAATAACGTTGATGCCGCTCCGACTACATACGTCGCAGACGTAGCTATTATAGCTACTTTCACTAGGACTGCTCACGAAATTGCGAATTATTCTAATTATTCAAATACCATTACTAATTAAACGTAAATAGAATAAAATATATTGGACTACTCCTTTTTACCACGACTTTTATTAACTTTCAATAATAAATTTATTTTTAGGATTGGTGTTAAAGTGAATCACACTAATGCCATAAAATGGCATTTTTAACACTGACAACAAACTTTATAAAGACTACTTTTAATAGTGTTTATAGAAAAAATTGTATATGAAGTTATTATAAAACAATTATAACTGGTTGGTTGTCTCGTAATCATAAGATTTTTAAAAATTACCTATGGGTATGTCGTTACTTGCTTGGTATATACTAGCGTCTTCGGGTAATTCATACCTTAATGCCTCTGCTGGTCCATTGACAATTAAATTTTCATAGTATTTTACTAAACTTTCCGTATTACACTCGCGTAAAACCAAAAAGACTGTAAACAGCATCGTGGTAAATGAAGCAAATGAAGTGTGATTAATTACCAATCCTACCTTCAACTTAAACATGTTCTTATTGTTATGGCAAACGTGTTACTGAGATGAAATACTGTGTATCGAATTATAAGTTATTATTACACAATAATTGTTGTAAGAGATAGTCAGTGAAGATGACTGATGGCATTTATATTTGATTTTTTTTATTTGTAGTTAATGTGGTATTACAGTAAAATGTGTTTTTGTTTTAAAAGTAGAAAGAGTTATTTTTGAAAGCATGAAATCTCGGCAGAGTTTAGGTGATAAAAAAATTAGGAAACGTAAACTTAAGGAGACTCTTCCGAAACCTATCCTTTTTTCTTTATCTTTATTGAACCTTTCAAGCATAACGGAAGAATGTAAAATACAGAATACAAATTTCTCTGTAGTCTGAATAGAATTTTTAAACACTTAGATATAATAGTTGTAAATCCATTGGTAAATAAATTACAACTAGGCACTAGGCAATCCAAAGAAGAAAATTGAATTAAACTAAAAGTTCGGAATTTACGAAATCATTAGCGTAAGAATTGTAATTTGAAGTATGTTGGTCAAATGAAATGTCGAATTATAATTAGATTCAAGCAGCATATGACCTATTTGAAATATGGAGCAATCATATGATAGATATTATTAACTTAAGGTTAATTAGATTAAATTAGATTAGATTGGATTAGCTTATATGTAATAAATATTAGACAGCTGTATGCTTTTGAAAGCTTAGAAATTGCAAAATGTAAAAATCTTGGAGTTTCGACAGAGTTTAAGTTGAGATAACCGAACTGATTGAAGCAGGCCTCGGTTCGATGACAATGGCGGTGGAGATTGATTGTCTACATTTTCTTTAAGGATACAATTTTACAGAGTGAGAGGGAATATTTTCGGATTATTATAAATATTTAACAGATCATAAATGGTATAATATTTAAAATAGTTTCAGGCAGGGGCGACTCTAGGGCGGTGCGAAAGGTGCGACCACATCGGGCACCTTCATGGGGGGCGCCGAAAATGCGACGACAGATCGTTTGCGCAAAAAATAAAACCCAAGCATCTTAATATTATTTAACCCTACAACTTTCATTTCTGTGAAAAGATCTACATCCAAAAATATAAGTTCGGGACATTTTAAAAAGCTCGTCACTTTCCTCTTAGTTTGCCAGCTGACGGCATGGCGGCGCTATTTTTTGTTTCCAGACCAATGTATTGTCACAGTAGAGAAAAGACCAGTAGTTTCACTCGCAGTGGTCCCTTTGATATTTGTTGTACTCGATTTTATTTTTTTTAATCCACTGCGCATCTACTGTTTGTATCCCACGCGCATTTCGTCGACAGTGGCGACTGTTCAGAAACGTAAACGTAAACAAAAATAAACATCCGCCCCACCCTATATCATCACTGCCGTCCACTGTCGTCGTGCCGTCCACTGCGCATCGAATAGTTTAAGCCCACGCGCATCGCATGCGCACTGAAAATCTTATACAACTGTTCCGGCTGAGTCGGACTACTGGTCTTATCTCTACTGTGGTATTGTACTATCATTTCTCTTATTCAGTGTTCTGTGGCGATTGCATATTGGGGGGCGTTACAGTGAGATTTCGCACCTCCTGAAAAACTTGCTAGGGCCGTCACTGGTTTCAGGTACTTTCCATTGCTCTAAGGAATACAACCATATACAGTTTTTATCATAAATTTTGGAAATTATGAAATGCCATACTCTAATAACGAAATTAGGAACTATTTTCATTGACAAACTATGATATTCAAGTACAACAGAAATTTATAATAAAAAAAAGTTGTATTCATTAGACCAATAGCAAGTATCTAAAACAGTTTTAAATATTATACTGTTTGCTTTTTTTAATATTTATAGTAAATAGAAAATAAACGCATATTTCCCTCTCGCTCTGTAAAATCCTATCCCTAATATCATTCAGTCTTTTACTGGATTTGGAGATTTCCTAATTATTTTTCTATGTTTTACTTTTTTATAAATGTTGGTTCCTATCTGTGAGTAGCCTTGTACTTTAAGTACCTTAAGTACTTTATTAATATTTTATTCTACAGTTATTATGAAACATAATTTACATCCAAGATCATGAGAAGGAAGCAATTAACAGAAGTACTATACAAAGCACGAATTTGTAAAAAACTGTGTACATGGGGCGAATAGTGCGGGGGTTCCGGAGGTTAAAAATTACTTTTTAAATTAGAAAATTCTTTGAACATAGTTTAGTTAAATTGAGTTAAATGTTTTTTTGGTGCAGCCTCTTTTCAGGGGATGGCACAAAGAAAAATTGCAAGTGAAGGAGAATAAAATTTTGACAGAAACGGTTGTATACACTTGTTCTTATAAATTGATAGTTTTTACGACTTGAAAACTAAACTGCTATTTTATCTTGAGAAAACAGGTATTTCAAAACAGTTTTCGTCAAAAATAACGCGAACAATACACATTTGGCAAAAAAATTCTAAAGACCAAAAAGAAAACTCATAAACTGAAAATAAATTTAGCTTTCTGTAGGATTAATAGTTTCGGAGATATGGAAGTGTAAACATGCCGCGCCGGCTGAACGTTTATAAGACGAGGTATTTAGTTAATGTAAAAAACAAAAAGTTATGACAGAAGCAATGTGCACCATTGCATTTTATTTAAAAAAATTCGATTTTTTTACTATAATTTGACAGTAATTAAAAAAGATCTTATATACTATTTTTTCGTTAATATCTAGCATTACCTAGATGTTAATTCTTTTGTTTATTTAAAGAACATGTTTTAGAAAAAAGCCTATCCACCATATTGAAGAAGCCATTTTGAACTCTTTACTTCGTAATTTGTTTTGAATTCGTAACCAGCGACCCCAAAAATATACATATACTATGTTTCAAAAATAAATTCGCAATACTTTTTCAAATATGACTACTCCAAGATGGTGGAAAGTAAAGTGTTGACTAAAGAGCTCTGCAATTATTGCAAGAAAAAAACAGTTACAAAATTTGTTAAATGCCCAAAATGTGAAAAAATATATCACAATGCCTGTGCCTCTCGAGTTACATGCTGTGAATTTAAATTAAGTGAGCAAACATCTACAAATTACAATGAAGAAACTAAAGAAGCAGACATATTGCAATTAACTATCTCAAATGAAGAACTAACAAATGAAAATCAAGACTTGAAAAAACGCAATAAAGACCTAACTGAACAAATCATTCAGTTAACACAAGAAAATTTCAGATTACAAAAAGAAAATAATATATACAAAACTGAAAAGTTGTCAGGTAAAAATCACCCACTTGCAGCTGAAATTCAGGAGTTCATATCATCAGAAATTGATAAAAAGTTTTCAACATATCTAGATGAATTAAGTTCAGTTAAGTTAATATTAAATAAATGCAAGAACGTTGAAATTGAAAAACTTAATAAAATAAACAATAAGGAACAAAAAAGCTGTACAGATAAAGAAGCACATGTACAAAAAAACATTCAACACAACTCAGCAACAAAAAAGAATAAACCTAGCACATCAAAACAAACAAACCAACAAAACATTTTAAATGAATTAGAATGTAAACAAAAACAAATTATGGAGAATATAATAAATCTAGAACCTACCCTATCATACAACAGTCAAAAAATTTCAGAAAAGGATAAAATTAGTATAAAAGCAAATGAAGAAATTCCCGATTTTCAAGAGGTGCAATATAAGAAAAGGAGACCTAAAATTGGAAATGGTGAAGGTGATGGCGCTTTTCACGGCAAAAATGAAAAGGATAGAAAGATTTGGTTATTCATAACCAGAGTCCCCGATGACGTAACCGATGAAAATATCAAACAATATATTGAATCCCGCACAAACACCAAGGATGTCCAAGTTAAAAAAATTGCCAACACATAATGCTAATGCTGACAGCCAATCTTTCATGATAGGTGTCCAGCCACACCTGCAGAATACAATATATCAGTAAAAATTCTGGCCCCGAAAGATAGCTTTTGACCGGTTTAATTTTAAACGTGGTAGGCGTTTCCTAGATTGTGGCTCACACAATCGCTCAGAAATGGATGGCAATATTCAACCTAACTCTTTTTTAACCCCAACAGTGTAAAACAGTGCTGCTACCCAATCACTCAGCAATCTATTATAGGAATAGCTAAGAACAAGGGAATAGAAAAAATATCTCCTTTAAATGCAGCAATGGGTTCAAACCAGATGACAAAAACATTAAAAAGTAACCTAGATGTTACTCCAGGAATATATAGAGTCCATAATCTAAGTAAACAAAAACTGTCTTTTAGTATCTTGCATATAAACATTCAGTGTCTTAGAAATAAAATTTTTGAAGTAGAAATGCTCCTAAAAGAAAATAAATTTAGCTTTGTTTGTTTTAATGAGCACTGGTTAAAATCAAATGAGATATCCCTACTGAACTTAAATGGTTTCTCAGCCATCTCTAGTTTTTGTCGAAGCACGCATGCACATGGTGGGGTAAGTATATTTGCTGATAACCACTTAAACTGTACATCATTGAATGTAAATATTGAAAATATCTATGATGAAATAAACTGCGAAATCTCTGGCATTTTGTACCAGAATACCCAAATAATAACTATGTACAGGTCTCCCCTGGGCGATATCGAAATGTTTATTGAAAAAGTATCAATGTTTATGGATAGACTTGATACAGAAAAGTCTATCATTGTAACAGGCGACTTTAATATAAAATTTAATACAAATGACTCTAATTCATTACAGTTAATCAATCTTTCGAATCATATGGCCTAAAGCCAACTATTAATGAAAACACTCGCTTCAATTCGTGTCTTGATAATATATTTACAAACATTGATTCAGAGTCCTAACAACACTTATTTTATATGGTTGATATTTAATTAATACCGGTGAAGTATTCAGATATAATGCTTGAAACCTTTCATTTCATAAACAAGTGGCTAAAACATATGGTGACAACAGACTGCTTGTCATGGTACCTATAATCCCAATATCGAAAAAGAATAGCTATGTACGAGTACTGAGAATATGTCCAGAGAAGGAACCCAACACATCTACTGAAGAAAGCGCTAATACTGAACAGCAACAAACTAAAAATAGGGAGACCATGCTACATGTGAAGAACAATGATCGAGAAGTTCATGAACAAACTAGGAAAAGACCAAGCACACTGGGAAAGAAAAGCGAGGTAAAGAAATGAAAACCACAAAGAAATCACAATATATGCTCTACCAGAATCAGAAATGAAGGAATCAGAAGACCTAAGAGAAGAAAATTTGTAGTAGCAGAAACTCAAAAAGGAGTAGCATAAACACTCCATAAAACGACACAATGGGGCAACGCATTTCATAAACACCTGCAGTGCCCATCCCACACTCCAGTACCATGCGTCATGTGGCTTTTATTGCTGACAACAAGCATGACCCAAATCCAACCCAGCATAGATATAGCCGGTATATTTTGGAAATGGCATCAATGCTTACCGCACGCTGGTAAATCAAATCAATCAAATTAAAAAATCACCGAGAAAAGAAATTATTATTACATACGACTGTCTCGCTAAGTTTTGCATCTTCTTCATCTCTATAGGTACCTACGTGTCAAATTTGAACACAATTTGATAAATGAAACTTTTCATGATTACAAGAAACGTTGTAGACACAGATAGAAGTCAGACACAGTCGTAGATACATTTTTTCTTCTTTTCCCATATTGAACAACATGGCACTGTGAAATGTGTCACAGATTTCTGTGTGTGAATTAAAAACTTTTGTCCTGTTTTGTACCTAAATTATTAAATCAAATACAAAAAGAGATAATTGGATATAATGTGAATGAACGAAATAACTTTAAGAAATGTAAAAAAATTCAAGGATACAAACCTGTCTATTAAACATAAAGAGTAAACTAAACAATGAACAAAATGAGCAGTATAAAAAATTAAAGTAAATCAACGCAATTATAAATACGAAACAGGAACCTAAAATGAATGACTTTAAATCATTCAGGCCAAGATTTGGCAAATAAGATAAAAAACTTGCTAGTATAGAAGAAGAAAAAACATTGAAGTTTCTTTTAATTTTTGAATGAAACAGGTAAGGCAAATTAAACAAACTTTGCTAAAAATAAGCACCATTTGTAGCAAGTCAGCGGACAAAAACTAGTCTGCCTGATAAACAATGAAAACAATAATAGAGTAATGTATAATGGTAAATACTCCGATTAAAGAACTTATATCCAGATACATAACAGGCTATCTTTTCACTATATACCTTGTTTGCTCCTAACATAGTCACATTATATGTCCATTAAAAAGAATAGATGAACATCACATCCCATAGGCAACAGTGGCGTTGTGTGTGTAGAAAATGTGTAGAATGGTAAATATTTTCATTAAAATGAATTATTGCAATTCCTGCATTACCGGCTCTTTATATAACATGATGTAGGCATACGATATTACAGTAAGATAAAACAGTAAGATAAATATGTATTAAAAGGATATTAAAATTTAATTGCTATTTACTTTATAACTGTAAACTGAACTTCATCATGTTACGACTATGGAACGATCGATTTTCTTCTTTTCTAAACTGCTTTCTGCTTACAGCACAGCATTTCACTATTTATTTGCACTAAATATACTGTCACTAAACTGTGTAAATATGAATAGAGAATATTATTTAGGTATTGAGCAAATCACAACTTAAAATAAAAAGACTTCTTCACCACATTTTGATCGAAAAACACGAAAAACACTTATTAACATTAATGGCGGATATACTGTCAAAAGTGTCAAACTGAGATTATGATAATCAAACTGAACCGATGGTGCCCGAATCGGTCGCGAACAGATCGACTAGCCAATCAAGAACTTATGGGAAGAAGTGCCTTAGATTGTGAATCTTTCGGGATCACACAAAGTAATGCCATTATGTATCTAGATATAAGTTCTTTAATCGGAGGGTAAATATAAATATAATTACGGTAAAAATCACATATAATAATCACAAAATCTATAGTTTATGCTAGGATAAGAAAGTCACAAAAAACATATATTAACATGAAAAAAAAATTAGTTTAGTACAAAGGGGAGTTCTGCTCCGTATCAATATTCCGTATGTTTGTTTGGATTGAGGTTGTTATAAATTTATCCAGAAAGTAGTAACTAGTAGTCTAAGAACTGGCATTAATTCGGTAAGGTGGTAAGCTCCCGTCTTCCGCTGGGTAGCCTGAAAGTAACGGCAAAATAAACACTTTTTTTATTGGGCCCTTAGCTCGACTGGCAGAGGGCATGAGATAGGGCAGAGTCCGCAAAGGGCAAATTTTTCTAACGCGCTCCCGATCGAAATACTCGGTAGCACTTACTATACGTATTTGACATAGAGAAAAAATAAAGGGAAGACACCGCACACCTGTGGCGCGCGCACCGTGATGTTCAAAAAAAGGGCTAAAAATTAGCGAGCTCCTTGTTCAAACTTGGCAGAAATTGTTAATTTGTATGTCTTTCTTTTTCAAAAATAACATGGCAGACAAGTCTGTGCAGCCAGTTCACATGAAACATGCGCCAAAACCAAATTTGAGTGCCCAAATTCCAAATGTCGAAAAATTGGTCTAAATCCAGAATTTTTGTCTTTCAATATATTGGATGTGTCCATCAATATATATTGATGTAAGACAATTTTCTTTAATTTACCCCTTCAAAGCACCACCCAGGGGGCAAAATCCTTACTTGAGAAATTACGTTCAGAAATAAAGCCGCAATGCTTGTAATGCAACATTTTTTATTTAATTTCGTTAAATAAAAAAAAAATTGCCTTCCATCAATATATATTGTTATTAGACATATTAATGAACCCATCCAATACATTGGAAGACAGAAATTATAAATTTAGACCAATTTTTAGCCATTTTGAATTTGAGCACGTGAATTTGGAAATTTTCATGCGAATAGCATTAAAATGGCTGCATAGAATTGTCTGCCATGTTGTTTTTGAAAAAAAGGACATCCAAATGAATAATTTCCGCCAAGTTTAGACAAGAGCTCGCTTTTTTGGCCTTTTTTGAACTTCGCGCGCGTGCGCACCAAAGGTCTGGGACGTCTTCCGTTTATTTTTTCGATATGTCAAATACGTATAGTGCTGCCGATCATTTATTATTAAAACATTAAAAATGCCTTCTGCGGCCTTTGCCCTACCCTAAGACCCACTGTCCGTCGGGGTCAGGGCCTAATAAAAAAAATTGTTTATTTTGTCTAGACTTTCAGGCTACCGGTGCGGAAGACGGCAGCTCACCACCTTAACAAATTAATGCTAGCTCTTATTATACTATAGGTTGAATCATAATATTCAGTATAGTGATTTTGAACTGATTTAAATTTAACAGTTTTATATTTATTTGAGGATTCGAATGTAGACAAACGGCGTGTATAGACGCATCGTAAGACGCTCCCGAAATAAGTGCTAAAAATCAGTTAAAACCACTTAATCAAATTTAAGCCATCGGTGAGCCAAGAAATTTTGCTTAAAGTGACATGTCATAATAGGAAAAAAAAAGTTCATATACAATTAATAAATTGAAAATTACTATTAGTGTTTTTAAATAGTACCAAAAAATAAACTGTAAAGCTGTGCCTTAGTTGACGGTCGACCTAAATAGACCTATCTATATAGGTACCTAAAAGACCCTTTCAAGTGTTTAATTGCGTTAATGAAACCAATAAATATTCAGTGTCAAAAGTGAACAACACGTGTTTATAAAGCAGAGCAAGACAGACATATTAAACGTAAAAGTGTAAATAAATAAATAATAAATTTATGTGTTCAGTGGAAAATTTTTTAAGTGTACCAAGCCCAAAAAGGAGAGGGAATAAAAAACAACAATCACCACGCCAGAAGCCACAGAAAGATAAGCTATAAACTAATTTATTTATTTTATTCTATTAAATTTAATTACTTTAATAACTTTATCTCTATGAACCTAATTTATTAACTCAAAACCTAATATTCTAAATAGTATTGAGTAAACCAGAGGCATACTATTAGGTCAATAATACAAATAATAATTAATAGCCAAAATCGAATTTCTTTCAACCAATCAAGAGAATTACGCATGATAAAAATGGTGATAATAATAACCCGAAAAATCAGTAATGCATCGCTATTAAAGTGTGATTATACAGATTTCCTGTGTGAACCTTCAAGTGTGTTTTTCATAATTACTAAAAATATTCAAACAAATTTAATCAAAATTGAACACGTAATGATCAGTGGCGCAATACTCTTAAAGTATACCTATCTTTCAGGTGAGGTTCTCATAATTGATAAAAATATTCAAACGAGTTTAATTTGGATTAGACCAGAAATAATCAATGGGTCACTGTCGGTATGTAGCGTCCAAACTGAATCCTTATGGACCTCAATGTAGGTATGCGTGATACAGGTTTCTCTCAGGAAAATGGTTTCCAAGAAAATACACACAGGAAAGAGCAATCTTGATACCTAGAGCAGCGGAAACTCAACTCAATAAATAGATCATATCGTGGTAGGCAGGGAGATGACTTATAGTGTTCTGTCACCATGGATACACATAAAAGCTTCTAAAAGTTAAATACAAAGTGACAACGTATAGAAGTTATATTTAAGTTTGTATAAGTGAAAGTGTTTGTAAAATAATTTATACCTCGGAATATTGTCAGCTTGATAAGAAATATTAATTAATTAGTGTTTAATTAGGTACACAAACCAAAACTTTCCACAGTGCTTCCCTCTAACGCAGTAAATCATAGTTTATATACATATATATAGTGCAGTGAAATCGCATACCTGGAGATTTCAATGCACATATACTCCACATATGCCCTAACGAAAATGGAAACGCGCTGAAAAACCTAGCACACATATTTGACTTAACAATAATAAATACATGGAGCAAAAGTCCAACACGCATTGACACCTAGAGTAATGAAAGCTCAATCACACAAATAGACCATATCCTGGTAAGCAAAGAGATAAGGGAAAGGATCAAGTAGATTAAAGCAAAAAGAACAGCAGAAAACCTACTGAGGAAAACGCTAACACTGAACAGCAGCAAACTAAAAATAGGGAGACCATGTTACAGGTGGAAAACAACAATCGAGGGAATCATAAACAAACTGGGAAGGAAAAGTGAAGGGAAAAATTAAAAAAAAAACATGCGTCATATGGCTCTCGCTGCTGGCAACAAGCATGACCCAAACCCAACCTAACATCGGAAATCGAGGAATCAGAAAACTAAGAAAAAGAAGAGGCAGAAACACAAAAGAGGAGCATTAACAGTAATAAACACTCCATCTCAAGACACAACCCATATTTCACACGAAGATTCAGAAGACGCAGATACCCAGAACCAAAAACACAAAAAAGGGAGCTTAAAGGCTCCCTCACGACACAATTTGCTAACGCATCTCATAAATACCTACACCTCCCATCCCATATTCCTTTACCATGCGCCATGTGGCACTCGCTGCTGGCAACAAGCATGACCTTGGTCCAACCAAGCGTGGACGTAGCAGGCCCAGTTGTATAACTCTGGGAGTGGCAGCAATGCCTACCGCACGCTGGTAAATCAATCAATCAATCAAAACAGTTTTATATTTGTTTGAATTGGGGTTGCCATAAATTCGTCTCCAGAATTGTAGCAATACTGAATAACAATATATAAGGTTGATAAAGTCATTATATCACATTTTATAAATAATGGTATATAGTGAATGTTCTTTATAATCATTAATCCCAGTAATAGTCCCTTGAGGTAAACCAGAAAAAGGCAAAAAGCACAAAAGTTCTGCGACCATACCATAAGATATTTCCCCACCCCCCGCATTAGAGGGCGGGAAACACGATGGTGACAATATTTTCCTGCCTAACCTCCAACCACTACCCCTAAACCGAAAATACCACCCTTTTTTCTGATTTTCCGGTGTTAGGCATTTTTTTATCGGAAAATTTTATTAACGAAAGTTGTTCAGAATTGTCCAAAAACCCTAAATCCAAAATTTAATAAAAATTAAAAAATATTGAAATTTTGTTTAAGATAATGTCCAAGTCCGAAAATATCATTTAAATGGGTTTATTGTTTAAAAAATGAATGACAATTTTGTTTGAAATTAAACCCAAGCTGTCAGGTAGTTGTCACGTAATTAGTAGCCTTTTTTTTATATTTTTTAAATTTATCGATTTTTTTAATTCTCCAATTTTTTATTTTGATAAATATTGGGTTTACGGTTTTGGGCAAATCTGAACAACTTTCATTAATAAAATTTTCCGATAAAAAAATGCCTAGCACCGGAAAATCGGAAAAGGGGTAGTGGTTGGAGAGTAGGTCGGAACATATTGTCACTATCGTCTTTCCCGCCCTCGAAAACGGGGGGGGGGGGGGAATATCTTGCGGTGCGGTCGCAGAAATTTTGTGGTAAAAGCTTTACTTCAAGGGACTGTAAGTATTCTTACAGAACATTTTTCCAGCGTGCGATGAGTTTTCCCATAAAATTACAGTATAAGAAATATGATATCGAAATGGGGCTAAATATACTGAGAGCAGAGCATTGTCTCCTATAACTAGTAACTGATGGAATAAATAAATGTTATTCGAACATGATCTCCCCAAATAAACAACGTGATCGAATCAACTTAATTTTTTGTTCAATACAGCACTTAGTAGGTTTACACTTTCTCCCTTGTTGATTAAGGACTGAATAAGTTTTTATAATTCATCGCTGTTTAGTTTAAGCCTCTTTGCAATGAACCATTCATGAATAGTTTTTTTTTTTCAGTTTCATTTAAACAATTTAGTAAATTTGATTAATTTGCGTTTGAAGCAATTAAGATTGTATCATCTTCAAAAAGAATACTCTTAAAGATGAAGACAATATTCAGTATAATTTATATACAATATGAAAACGTGGTCCCAAGACAGATCCATGTGGAACGCCATGTTCCACGTCATTAATAACTAAGTTTATGTAGTATACAAAAACACATTATGTTCTATTATTCAGGTACGATTTTAATTGACCTAGAGGTCATGCTATTATGCCATAATATGATAGTTTTACAAACAGGCTATGAGGAATACAGTCGAAAGTTTTAGTGAGATCACAGAATGCAAGATTTTTATAGAATGTTTCTTATCATTTCTGTTTGTTTTTTTTGCTAAAATATTTTTTAACACTTTAGATCATATCACCTATCAAAAACCAATTAATAATGTGGTGTTACATAATTTTTTTCAAGAAATTAAATGACCACTTTAACAGAATTTCTATTAGTTTACCAAAAAAAGGAATAATTGAGAGAGGGATGTAGTTGTCTAATTTGTTTGTGTCCCATTTTAAAAAAATGGAATAACTTTTGTAATTTCAAATGAAATAGTATTTTAAGTATCAAGAACGGTACCGGTCGACGGCAATGGAGGCTGACCGATAGCAATTTTGCCGGTACGACCCTTAACGTTCGCGATGCTTATACTGTTTTGCACGATCATATTAAATACACTTCAATAAAAATAATTTGACTTCTACTAAAGTCACGTCAAGTGACGTTTATATTTCGCTCATAATTTTGCGCTTATAATTTACTTCCTAATCTCCAGCAATCGCTGACAAAAATACTTGTATGTGCCCCATTTGGAGGCTTGTGTCACTCTTATTATGAGATACTGGACTATGGTCTATCTGATAAACTGTATTCAATTTTGTGTCTACTATCGAGTTCTGAAGTGTTGTCCCGTAATTACAAATTACCCTGTATACAAAAAAATATGTTAAGTTCAAAATTCAAAAAAATATCCTAATATATTATGATTTAATTATTTTTTCAAAAGATGAATATAGGTAATAGGCGGAAATCTTAATTAAGGTCTAATCACAGATGCACAAATAGTGTTTTGACAAGTCAAATGTATAAGCATACATTAATGCATTAATAAAATATATAAGACAATCGTATACGAGAGAAATCAGTTAACATGAGTTCATTAAAGTACAGGGCCGGCGGAAGCGAAGCAGATGTTTCAGGCGGCATTTTTTTAAGGGTGGCATTTTAAGACATGATTATTGCCTTTTTATAAATTTCAGAAATTCAAAATTGCACAAAAATCTCAAAAAAAACATTTTTTGACCCCGAATGGGTGTTTTATTGTGGAGAGTTACATATTCTAATCCGTACTCCGTACTTATTCGTTTACTCGTACTAAACATGTCAACGCCGCGCTGGCCGTCGGTCGGCCATTTTTGTCTCCAGATACATACATAGGCAATAATTATGTTCTGTAATATATATTAAGTTTTGATTAAGATTTTTGTTTTCCCTTAATTTTTTATGTTTTTGGTTTTTATTTAAAATTAAATTAGGCTATATATTACATAAAAAAATCCAATAACAACTTCTTAAAAATTGCTTTAGTAGATTTTAGTAGATTCAAACAAAAAAAATTAGTAGATTCGCACGAAAAAATGGGGCAACGCTGTTTCAAGGACAAGGAACAATTGCAATTTGGAGCAAAACACGACTGCTACAGCGCACAACGTGGCGACTTAAAAGATGAAATGCGGCAATTGTTTTTGCATTTTAAGTGAAACTAGTGAAAGTATTATTTATCTGAGATTTTTGTTATACCAGTAAAAAAGTAAGTAAGTAAACTGTCTGAGAAGTTAGATATACATTTAAGTAAGTTTTAATTTTTATAGAATGTTTCTTATCATTTCTGTTTGTTTTTTTTGCTAAAATATTTTTTAATTTATTTCTGTCTATTGGAATGTTTCTTTTATTTTTTATAAATAAATTTGTCCTAACAGTAGTAATTTGTAAATATTTTTACTTAGAGCGGCATGCAAATATTTGCTTCAGGTGCCAAATACCCTGGCGCCGGCACTGTTAAAGTATCGACAACATTAAACCAGATCAATTTATTGTTTCTGGTCTTTGATCATTTCAAAAAATCCGTGATAAGATTGTTTTTATTACTAATAAATACTATAGTCCACAGTACATCGCCCTTTTTTTAAATGATTAGTAACAGGCTGAATTTTCGTGAGTAGCTTCGTTTTGACGGGACGCCCAACTTTTCTCTCTGCGAAAATTCTCGGTAGTGGTAGCTAATATCAAAAATTATTTTTAAAAGCTTTTATTTAACTTGCAATGTTTGTTTGTATGTTTGTTTGTTGGTTTAGGTCAAATCTTGCAAGCTGAATTTCGACTAGTTCTAATTAAGCTAGAGCTTTGAAATTTGGCACACGTGTATAAGTTCGGTGCCAATGCAACATAGTATAGCCATTATCGGTCTAAATCCAATATGGCGGACGTCCCAAGATGGCGGACCGGCTTTTTAGTCATAACCCCCCTGATATGGGTATCAAATGAAAGGGTTTGACGAGTAAAATACGATAAAGAATATGACGTCATTCTAAATCCAATATGGAGGACGTCCCAAGATGGCGGATCGGCTTTTTAGTCACAACCCCCCTGATATGGGTATCAAATGAAAGGGTTTGACGAGTAAAATACGATAAACAATGTGACGTCATTCTAAATCCAATATGGAGGACGTCCCAAGATGGCGGATCGGCTTTTTAGTCACAACCTCCCTGATATGGGTATCAAATGAAAGGGTTTGACGAGTAAAATACGATAAACAATGTCACGTCATTTTAAATCCAATATGGCGGACGTCCCAAGATGGCGGATCTGCTTTTTAGTCACAACCCCGTTGATATGGGTGTCAAATGAAAGGGTTTGATGAGTAAAATACGATAAAGTGTGTGACGTCATTCTAAATTCAATATGGCGGACGTGGGAGAGGTGGGGAAGGGGTAGAAAGAGGTGGGAAGAGGTGGGAAGAGGTGGTAAAGGGTGGCAAGAGGTGGGAAAAAGGTGGGAAGGGTGGGAACGGGGTGGGAAGAGGTGGAGAAGGGGTGGGAAGAGGTGGGGAAGGGGTGAGAAAGAGGTGGGAAGGGTGGGAAAGGGGTGGGAAGAGGTGGGAAGAAGTGGGGAAGAGGTGGGAAGAAGTGGGGAAGAGGTGGGAAAGGGGTGGGAAGAGGTGGGAAAGGGGTGGGAAGAGGTGGGAAAGGGGTGGGAAGAGGTGGGGAAGCGGTGGGAAGAGGTGGGGAAGTGGTGGGAAGAAGTGAGGAAGGGGTGGGGCAGGGGTGGGAAGAGATGAGGAAGGGATGGAACGAGGTAGGAAAAGGGTGGGAAGAGGTGAGAAGAGGTGGGAAGAGGTGGGATGGGGCGGGAAGAGGTGGGAAAAGGTGGAAATAGGGTGGAAAGAGGTGAAGAGAGATGGGGAAGGGCAGGGGAAGTGGTGGAAAGAGGGAAGAAGTGGGAAGTAGTGTTAGAGGGGTGAGAAGACGGGAGAGGGGAGGGGTGGATGGCGGTGGCAAATGAAAGGGTTTTGTCTGTCTATTTGTAAAATAAGTGGACTAAAAAGTAAAAAATAAAATTATATAAAAAAAGTATTTTTAAGAAAAAGCTTTTATCTGAAAAAACTACTAAAAAGTAAAAATATTTTTTTTTAAATTCATACACATGGAAACCAAAAGCTGGTCAATTGAGCAAAGTAACTATGCAATATCACTATATGACCGCCCCCAAAGCTTTTGGTTTCCATGTATATGAATTTAAAAAAAATTATTTTTACTTTTTAGTAGTTTTTTCAGATAAAAGCTTTTTCTTAAAAATGCTTTTTTTATCTAATTTTTTTCTATTTCACACGAATTAGACAATTCGACAACCTGGCAATATATTTTTCATTCATTAACCCATGAATACTAAAGACAAGGATGACGTACGCCGTGCTTTCAATATTTCCGTGAAACTGGAAGAAAGGAACAGGCGTTATAGATGGCGCAGCGCTCACGAGCACACCGGAGCGAGAGCTGCTCATTGGCTAATGACATTAGCACACTGGAACGCGAGCTGCTCATTGGCTAATGACATTTTTGCTAGTGTTACCAGCGCCATCTTCTTTCTTCACATTTTGCGGATCGGTTTTCATCGGAATTCCCGTTAGCGTCCGTAATCATTGCCTTTATAATTCATGCATTAAACGTTTGTTAAATAGTTTGTTTTTTGATTGCCTTGGTTACGTTTGCGCGAGTTAATTATAATAAGCCCCGTGTTTGTCCACAACAACATAATTTGACAGGTTTTCGAATTGTCTAATTCGTGTGAAATAGAAAAAATAATTTTTGCTATTAGCTACCACTATCGAGAATTTTCGCAGAGAGAAAAGTTGGGCGTCTCGTCAAAACGAAGCTATTCACGAAAATTCAGCCTGTTACTAATCATTAAAAAAAAAAGGGGATGTACTGTGGACTACTATCATATATAGCGTAATCACATACGTTCCTTTATATACAGGATGCATTACAATATATAAGTACTAATCAAGGCAAGTATATTTAATTTTTTAAACGTCTCTTTACAACTAACAGTCGTCTCTATATGTTAAACGTGCAATGATCCCTACAACTTCCCTTTACGTAGAGAAAACTGATGCAGAATGTACCAAGTGGCCCCATACCGAGATAGCATATTTAAAATAAACTGAATTAATTAATGCATGCGTAGCGTACTCACATATAAATATATATCATCAATATTAGTGGAGTCAAATTAGGACTGATAAATTCGCAATGTGAATTGTCTGGTCAGGGCGGTTTTTTTGTTTTAACGTGTCCACGTGGTCAACTATAGTTCACACTTCAGTTTTGCAGTTTCTGTGAGGTCGGCGTATTGTTTATTTAAACAATTAAATTTTTTAGATCGTGTTTTTCATCGGTTATCTTTGAATATCTCGAAATCTATAAGTTCTATGGAAAATAACAAAGAGAAGGAAAATGTTCGTTATGAGTCGTGGAACAAAAGTACATAAACTATGATTTTTTCCAATTGTTATTATTATTTAAAAAAAATTGAATATTGCAAAATTATGCGTTTTTAAACGAATTGCTGTAATTTCAAAAATAATGGATAATTTTCAATGAAATTTTGGAAAAATATAGCCCTTACAAAGTACAATCACCGCTTAAAATTTCAAATCTAAATGATTATTAAAACGGGTCAAATATACAATTGTTGCTAAAATTTTGCACCCTTGTGAAATCCTGCCATCAAATCCGAGAAGTGTGTACGATGGCTCAAATTGTAGCTTTTTATAAGTACTTTAAGATCACGAAGGAAAAAATTTTTTTTTTCAAAATTTAAACCGTTTTTATTGCATTTGTTTATAATTTTCGAAATTTTAATAATAAACAAATTCAAATAACTCTATGGTTTTTTTATGAAATCAAAATCGGTAAACGACTTATGAAAGTAGATTAAATAAGCCATCTTCAAAAAAAAATTTAATGCGCTGTTTGCATTTGGAGCTGAAATACGTTGGTTTTTGCGTTTCGATCACTTATAAATAAACAAATTGATATTTCATCTTAAAATTCGGGCTGATTATTCCCCAGTGCTTATACTTTTGTCACAGCTAGTTGAAAATAATCTAGAACTACATTTTTCAAAATTGCATCTAATAAAACGTCTTTGAAATCATATCATAATTCGCGGTTGACAGGTAATATTTCCCTCTCCCACTCATCGTATTTCGCAAACTAGGTAACTAAGACAACTAACGCAATATCTCTCTCGATTTCCACCTTACCTCGTCTCTCTTCGCAAATTTTGATTATTTCATTTAATTTAACGTGAAATAATTTGTTTAATTTTTTTTTGAAATGGCAGTGAATTTTTAATTTCTTTATTTTTGTTTTATTGGAATGTTCTTTCTTTTAAATATTGTTTGTTTAGCTTTTGTTTATAAAAAAAAGAGAACAATAACAATTTAATTTGTATACCGTGTTTTCCATTAGTTTTCTTTGAATATTTCGATTTTATAGGTCCTATGGAAACCAGCAAAAGAAAACGTTATATAACAAAAGTACATAAACTATAATTTATTCCAAATGTTATTATTATTAAAAAAAAATTAAATATAGCAAAATTAGACGTTTTTAACCAATGATTGTTCTTTCAAAAATAATGGATTTTCAATGAAATTTAAGAAGAATGTGATTCTTATAAAGTAGTTACCATTTACAATTTTAGATCAAAATATTTATTAAAACGGTTAAAAAAAGCAATTGTGGGTATGAAAGTGAGAATGATTATCTGTTTGATAGTGGTGCGAGTTATGATACAGATTCTACACGGAGTGACGATAATAATTATTATGAAAATTCACGTAAGGGACAAAAATTGCTAAGATAATTTTGAAATTCATTAAGTTTTTAAGAATTAATACTTACAATGTTAAGTTAAATTAATTATAGAAAATTTAATTTGCAAAGACACAAAGATAAATAAAATAAATGCATCTATGGTTAATTGGGCATAAAAATAATCTATAGAAAAAACTAATTAATTTCTGTTACGAGTTATTGTTTGGAATTAAGGATAAAAAAAAAAGGTAATTAAAGGATTCTTCTGCTGCAGGAATTGTACTGTTTTAGTTTATTTTCGATGTAATAACGTGTAATGAGAAGTTTTGCAGCCTTTCATTTGGCACGACGATTCGTATCGGGGATGTCTGGGTGGCTCGGAACAAGTGCTCGGGAGGACAATATGTTAATATAAATTTGCTTTTGATTTGATTTTTTATTTGATTCGACTTTTGATTTGATGACTAGCTCAGAATACGAATGTTTCGGGTTTAACTCTAGATGGCAGAAATTTTTTATTATTGTATCAGTGATATAAAAAATTTTACAAAATTTTGTCCTAGTTGGGTTGGTTTTCTTTTTAGTGAGTATATCACTAGATAAAATTAACTGTTAAGTGACTTTATTAAAGATTCCGACTTGCGAGCTTTTAGTGGCTCTATTAATGTTTCAACTTTCGACGTCTAACAACGGCTTCCTTAAACTTTCATTAAATAAAGCCCCTTTGAAGATTTTTAAAACAGTGTGCAACCTACACAAATTTAAAAAATATTTATTGCATTTTTTATGAACAAAAGCTAAACAAATTAGTTTGCGTTTAATTAAAGTGAACAATCGACATCTATGCACAAAGCAGGTGATTAAAAAAAGACGACAAAAACTATAGCAACAAAAAATTTATTGCATTTTTTTATAAACAAAAGCTAAACAAATTAGTTTACGTTAAGTTGAAGTAAAATATAAGGAATCTACGCAAAAAAACATGACATTTAAAAGAAAGAACATTCCAATAAAACAAAAATAAAGAAATTAAAAATTCACTGCAATTTCAAAAAAAAAAATTAAACAAATTATTTCACGTTAAATTAAATGAAATAATCAAAATTTGCGAAAAGAGACGAGTAATTAAAAAATATATATCTCGGTAAGGTGGAAATCGAGAGAGATATTGCGTTAGTTGTCTCAGTTACCTAGTTTGCGAAATACGATGAGTGGGAGAGGGAAATATTACCTGTCAACCGCGAATTATGATATGATTTCAAAGAGGTTTTATTAGATGCAATTTTGAAAAATGTAGTTCTAGATTATTTTCAACTAGCTGGGACAAAAGTATAAGCACTGGGGAATAATTAGCCCGAATTTTAAGATGAAATATCAATTTCTTTATTTATAAGTGATCGAAACGCAAAAACCAACGTATCTCAGCTCCAAATACAAGCAGAGCATTAAATTTTTTTTTGAAAGATGGCTTATTTAATCTATTTTCATAAATCGTTTACCGATTTTGATTTCATAAAAAACCATAGAGTTATTTCAATTTGTTTATTATTAAAATTTCGAAAATTATAAACAAATGCAATAAAAACGGTTTAAATTTTGAAAACAAAAATTTTTCCTTCGTGATCTTAAAGTACTTGTAAAAAGCTATAATTTGAGCCGTCGTACACATTTCTCGGATTTGATGGCAGGATTTCACAAGGGTGCAAAATTTTAGCAACAATTGTATATTTGACCAGTTTTAATAATCATTTAGATTTGAAATTTTAAGCGGTGATTGTACTTTGTAAGAGCTATATTTTTCCAAAATGTCATTTAAAATTATCCTTTATTTTTGAAATAACAGCAATTCATTTAAAAACGCAAAATTTTGCAATGTTCATTTTTTTTTAAATAATAATAACATTTGGAAAGAATTATAGTCTATGTACTTTTGTTCCACAACTCATAACGAACATTTTCCTTCTCTTTGTTGTTTTCCATAGGATTTATAAGATTTCGAGATATTCAAAGAAAACCAATAAAAAACACGGTCTAAAAAATTAAGTTGTTTAAATAAACAATACGCCGACCTCGCAGAAACTGCAAAACTGAACTGTGAACTATAGTTGACCCACTGAATATGTTAAAACAAAAAACCGCCCTGACCAGACAATTCACATTAAAATCCTAATTTGACTCCACTATATGGATATAACAAAGTAACAATTTATTATTAAAAAATTGTATTTAGAATTTGAATATTAAATCTATCGAAACTAGAAAATCATATTTATTTAACAGCATAAAACACTATAATTATGATAATAATAATAATAGTCCTTTATTTAGCATTTTCCTATACAATTATGCATATTCAGGGTGATGAAGGGAAATAAAATTACAGTATATGTATAAAATAATTAGATAATACCAAAGAATAAGTAAATCTATTACACTCTTTACTATATTAATATACGAAGCAGAAAAGTGATTTTTAAATGTGAAAGACGCAAGTGTTGGTTGGTTTGAGGAATGAGGAGCTCGGCGGCAGTGTTGCCAACAGAGCTTTCTAAAATTCTCCGCCTACTGCCTTAAAATTCTCCGCAAATCTAAGAAATTCTCCGCCAAAAATAAAATATCATAATTTTCTATACAACAAAAAATATATTGATCTTTATTTGCTTCTCAATATGTAATCCATTAGTCCATTACCAATTTGCACAAATTTATATTTTAATTCATCAGTAATGAATTAATAAAACTTGGTTGTGATGAATCACCACAACCAGGTTTGGAGCACGCACGCTTGAGATTAGTGAACTCTATATACATACTGGAATGAGTATGAACAATTAGGAACCTATTGTTCCCTTTCAAAGAAACTTTAGAGATAAGCTAAATTTGGAGGCACTCTGGCTCCCTCTCACTTGTAAAGTAATTATTCAGGAAACTGAGAGAGGTAACCTTCAAATATGGCTTTCTCTCTCTCTCTCTAAAGCTTCTTCCAGCTCCAGCCTATCGGTCCTCACTCCAATATAGTATCGAGCTCACTACTTGAGATCATTGGTCGACAACCGGCCTCTGTTGACCCTTAATGAAACTGAATACGCACATATCGCGATCTGTTATCATTTACATAAACTCCTAATCTACAAGAAAACGGACAGAGGTACATTATTTTGTTATTTGTTTTAATAAATAAATAATTATAAATTCTGTCACCCTATATTCTCCGCCAATTCTCCGTCAAAAAGGCATTCTCCGCCAGATTCTCCGCAGGCAGTCAAATTCTTCGAAAAGCGGAGAATTCTCCGGCAATTGGCAACACTGCTCGGCGGGTATGCCGCACTATGGATCCGTCCATGAGGCCCGAGTGCACGTGAGCATAAGATCATTCACCTCCAAACAATCCAGAATTAAGAAATGTGAAAGAAGCTATGCTACGACACTGCTCAGATTCCCTAATAAGAATTTGGCCCTCGGAAGAAAATTGCAGCAGGTGTGTTTACACAAAATGAATTCTACATTTAGTGTTGTTACAGTTGTGAAAATCTTCAAAAGGAGGTACTCCATACAATGAAATTTTATGTATGAATATCAGTACACTAAACTCTACACGTATGTACGTAGTACACATTCATCCATCCTAGTATTTTCAGCATGTCATTTACTCTAGTATAAATATCATTGCACTTTAATATAACGCTGATAGCCTTGTCCTGTAACTATTGCAAGCAATCCATGTCGCCTTGGTTTGCGGACACAGAATAGTATTACAATAGTTTATATACACAAATATTCAACTAAGTCATCACCCACTATTTTTTTGTAAATCGCGAAAATAACCTAAAAGAACTGATAATTTAGGTTATTTTCGCAATTTACTAAAAATTAGTGGGTGATGGAGCTGAACAGATACCTGATTCGTATTCAGCATGTCGAAATACATAAGGCTTACCCAATGGAATCCTAAGAACAGCTCACTTTTCACTTTTTTGTATGTGTTTGTGTAATATCCCAACAAATACAAAAGATCGGCCCATCAGCAGGCCATCACTGGGCCAGAAATGAAACTTCTGGCCCTGTGATGGCCCACTGGAGGGCCGACCTTTTGTGTTTGTAGGGATATTTGCATACGCGGTTTTCTATAAAATGGCGGAGGATCCGGTGATATTCTTATATTACACAGGTACACATAAGAAAAAAAATGATATGTTTCTGTGGCTCCATTGGGCAACCTCTATGTATTTCGACGTGTTGAAAACTCATAATTTAATTTATTCTCGCAATTTGCTAAAAATTGGTGGGTGATGGAGCTGAACTGATTCATGTTCAGCACGTCGAAATACATGGAGTCACCCAATAGAGTTCCAGGAAAAGACCATTTTTTTTATTTTGTGGAGCTGTGTAATTAATATGATTAGTGAAATTAAGTTTATCATTACTCCTCAATGTTTAATTTTTATTTAATCGTCTCATTTATATTACCGTCCTAGTGGAGTTTAGCTATAGCTATTCCATCACTCAACCACGGCATATGCACACACAGACATCAACACAGTAACCATTCCCTGTAGCAGTTGGGACTCGAATTCAGAAGTGATAAGATCAACTAGCCACGATTTCTCACTCAACAGTGGACTAGTCCACTGCCACCTTCTTGGTAACACATTAAAAATGCCACTAAGCATTTATAACCTAGCCAGGATTCGACCCCGGGACTCCCTGATCTCAAGCCTAATGCGTAAGCAATTTTCTTGGTAAATTAAGTTACTTTCTCACAAATTCGAGATTTTAGTTCTTGCTACTATAATTCCTATTTAAATTTCTACAATCATACCTTTCGTTTTAGACACATTCAACTTCAGTTTATTGAATTTTAACCATTCACTACTTCTTTGAGAACTTCTTTGAGAACTTCTACTCGCGATTGTACTTCGATTCTACTCGCCAATAATATACTGTTTACTTCCTCTGTTACATAAATAACGGTATTATCTGCAATCATATGATAACAGTAGTTACCAAACAGAGCTTCTATGGCATACGAAATGTTCCAATTCCAGTTAACTGAATGGATATATTTCATATACTATCTAGGATGGATATGAAACCGACCAATCGCAGTTCGTGTATTAAGTACATAGCCAACTATTTGTTTTTAAAAATTCAAGTTAGTGCGTAAGCTGTCAAAGTAACTATCAGTGTGTTAGGGCACTTGCACGTGCCGACAAGCTAACCTCAAAAATATGTATTCCTTAAGATTTACAAGTATTACGTAGCTATTATTAAAATTTCTGCCTGGTTCCTGTATTTTCAACCAAAATTTGAGGTTATGTTAATTGTATGATGCACATGCCCTTATTAATGTATAATAAATTTTTCAAAAATTGTGGTATACTGTACAACTCGAGTGGATTATCCATATCGCACTCGAAACTCAAACTTCTTTATCGTGCGATATGGATATCATATCCACTCTTGTTGCACAAACTACTATAGTCACATATGTACTACTCTATTTAGTTCATATTTTGTCAATATTCGAATATTCTTGGCTGTGACGTACATTTGATCAAATTACGTATTAAAAAAAGTGCCCCGGTACAAATTCTTTGTATTTATCCTAGTTCTGTGTGTTAATCTGATAATAATTTACTATCTAGGTTAGGTAAGGTTGAAATGTGAGTGGGCTAGTAACAAACCCTCCACCGCGACCATCTGGTCTATTGTGGCTAAGACACCTAATAAATTTACATAATTTTAAAAAATCGACGTTTAGAGAGTAGCTTCTTAAACTAAAAATCATAGTGTCAGTCTTATCTTCATTCAAAACAAGTTGATTAAAAACCAGTTTTGAACTAGTGACATACCGCTACGAGCATTATCTAATAGTGTGCAAATATTTTTGACGGAGTGAGCTAAAGCCGTATCATTAGCGAAAGGGCTGAATTTAGACAAGTCGTTGACGTAAATGAGGAAAAGGATTAGTCGCAGTACATAGCCATGAGGTACACCGAATTTAATGTCTGTTATATTTGACAGCATTATTAATAATTAAAATATTATATCTGTCATTACTGTATTTTGCTATTTTCCGAAAATTTGTAAAAGATTAATTTTTCCGACAAAATATTATGTGACATGTAGTCAAAGTCCTTGCTTAGGTCTGAAAATTATACACGTACAAATTCCTTGGCCTCAAAACCTTTTTCTATTGTGTTATCTAATGATGAATTAATTACTAAAATTGTTAATAATTTTGACCCAAAACCAAAGTATATAATAACCATTATATACAGTGTCAGAAAATGTTTCGTTTGGGTCGGCAATGAGAGCAAGCGAGAGCGAAGCAACTAGGCTATTCTTTTTTATCGTATAACACATCCTACCCGTGCCACCTGCTTTTCCCACCACATGTACATGGGCAGCTCTGTCTGCGGGAAATGTAAAGAATTATTTGACTCATTTTGAAAGTATAACGAGTTAAATAATTTTAGTTGTTAAAGCACGTAATAATATTACCTATACTGAACAGAGCCAACTACATCCTTCCTTTGAATAAATGGTACTGAAATTTTTAATAGCAATGATGTACGTGTTTTGTTAATAGCGCGTCATTATTTGCTTCCTCTACTAGAGCACTGGTACACGCCTTTATTGTAGGCGGTCTGTCAAGCCGTTGAAACTATGCTTGCCACCCAAATCCAAAATCTTCCGATACTGTATGTAGTACAGTAGCTCAGTTAGCGGAGGCATATTCTGTGTCGAATATGTTGACCTATAATAGGTGTAATGGCTTCTAGTCCCAGCCTCGACACTGACAATGTCAGTGGGTATGGATATATGTCTGCAGTTTTCCAAATGTGTAACCGCCTACTAGATAGCCTTGCCTTTAGATTTGGGGACTGTCTACTATATGTGGGGCGTTTATGTTTTTTATATTAATTGATCAAGTGTTTAACAAGAAATTTTTTTTTACTTTCCATATATAAAACATTTTGTTTTTATTTTTCAATAGCAGGAATATTATTAGAAGTCTATTAATAAAAATATGCAATTATTAGGATACAGTGACGAAATGTGAAACACAAAAAAAATTCTAATTACCTCCTAATATTATATGTTCATTTTATCACTAGAAACATAAACTACTGCCAAGGTATAAGTAAAGTGGGTCACAAACATATTATGATAATAATAATAATACACTTCCTTAACATTATACCTACCTATAGGTGTGTCGTTGCTTGCTTGATATATTCTGGCATCTTCTGACAATTCATAACTAAGGGCATCTGCTAATCCACTGATAATTAGGTTTTCATAATATTCCACCAAGTTTTCCTTATTATTACTCTTAGGTAAAACCAAAAATACTATCAACAACACAGCGACAACTATAACAAACGAAATGAAGCAGACTATCAGCCCCAACTTTAACTTAATCATGTTTTTATCGTTGCGGCAAATGTGTTACTGAGGTAAAATACTGTATGTCTAATTCTGTTAAATTATTATTATTGTACAACAATAATTATTCTAGGTGACACTCAGTGATGAGATTTTTATCTGATTTTTTTATTTATTTGTTATTATTGTGGAATTACAGTAAAATGTCTCATTGTAATCAACAATAAAAGTATAAAAAGTATAGCTTTATACTTTTGAGAGTATATACATGGTTAGCAGGGTTGCATCCGTACATTTTGGCCCAAAATGATTGGCAAAATATTTTAATAATTTAATTTGATTTCATTGATTCAGTACCTATATAATACAGGGTCTCTCGGAGGTAAGTGTATGCAGAGCAACTAAATGTGTAGATCAGATCAAAATATGACATGGTTCCATATTAAATTGCACCCCCAATGAGATAACAATATAGCCAATCAGAGTTCCCATTAAAATACAGAGAAAATACTAATACTAATAATAAATTACAATCTTACACCTTAAATGAATGCCATGATAGAATTCATGCAAGTTTTGGTGATCTGGTCTTTTATGTTAAAAACAGTAAGTATATTAGTTAAGATTAAGACCTACAATACTGAGAAAGTTGATTTTTTATTTGAATATGTTTTTACTAAAATCTCCTTAAGTAATATTCCCGTTTTTTCCGTTTTTGGTGAGGCTGTGCACCAAACAGGCAACCGCTATTGATAGCATGATGCGGTCAGTCATGCTATACAACAAACGGAGACCACCTAGAATAATACACGAATCACAAAACGTCTAGCGAGACGTTGTCAATAAGAAGAACATTACTGCGTTAGTAGAATGTTTTTATAGATCACCGTCAAATTCATTATTTGATTATAGTTATTATACTTTTCGCAATGCATTTGATCGGCACATTTCTAAAACCGGAAATATCGCTCGTGGAGAAAAAAAAAATCATATCATTGTGTTAGTGAACGAATTCTGAACAACTTTCAAAATGTCCATCTGTCCGTCCGTCCGTCCGTCCGTCCCTCACGTTTCTTGTAAGCACGATAACTTAAGAAAGAAAAGTCCGATTGTATTGAAATTTGGAAAGTAAGTTAGTGTTAGCTAGAGGAAGAGCCCTATTGTTTTTGAAGAAAATCAATCAGTAAATAAGAAAGTTATTAATCATTTAATTTAAAAAAAAATTGTTTTTCTTAATTTTTGTCGCTTGTACTTAAATAGAAATCTTGCGAAAAGTTATCTCTCTAATATATTTTTTTTGTTTATACATTTTACTAATATATACTGTGTGATGGTTCAGTGGCTTGCAATCCAAAGATCGAATCCATGACAGATTTTTTTTGCATCGTATATACAGGGTGTCCCACTTAAAACTCCCGGTGCCATTTTCTCGATAAATAAGAGAGATATTTGAATTCTATAAGAGGTGTTCTCTACTATAAATAAATGATATCAGTTTTGATTAAAAACGGTAATTTTACAAATTGAGGTATAGATGGCGTTGCGACGCAAGGAAATTATTTGATCCTAGGAACGTTGAAATGAGATGCAAGTGATGGGACATTACATTCCGAGCAACTTTTATGATACGAACAATTTTCGAAAAATCACTGTTTCTCGAGATATTTGAACTTCAATACAAATTTTTTAAATATAAAAATCGTCATAACTTTTGTAAAATACATTTTAGACGATATACCCAATGAGAACACAATCGTTAAAAAAACGTTTTTTATAACGATAACTATCCGTTGAATAACCATTTTAATGCACCGTCGATATTACGTACAAATGTCCCGCTAAACAACGTTGTTCTTAACGTAACTTTTAACGGTTTTTTTCGTCATAATACCACTATAATTTAACGTTGATATTAGCGTTAGTAAAACGATATATCTTCCAGTTGAATAATCATTATAGTGCACCGTCAATTTTACGTACAAATGTCCTGCTAAACAACGTTGCTTTTAACGTAACTTTTAACGTTATTTTTTCATCGTAGTAACACTATAATTTAACGTCGATATTAGCCTTATTATTGATGGTTTATACAAGGAATACAAGTTAAATAATCACGTTTTTTTAACGCGTATTTTAACGTCTTTTTGACATCATAATACAATTACAATTTAACGTCGGTATCAACGTTTTTAAATAACGTTAAATATTCACTAATTATGTAAGTTAATTAAACGAAATTAAACTGGCTCTAGGAGGTCCCCATTTTCAAATATATGATGGGTAGAGTCGTCATGTAGATGAACGGTCAATTAATAGGTTAAGCACACTGGTTTTATCATAAAACCTGGGTGGGTGCCTAACCTATTGAACAAATAGCACAAAACTTATATGCTATCTCGGCCGAGCCACAAAATAATGATCTTTAATCTGATCCTTATATATCCGTCCAAATAAATTGTTGTTCGTTGTTCCCTGAAATAATTTGAACATTGCAATTTATGTTTTTTAATTTCTGTAAATTCATAAGAGCATAAGTTAAAGCATGACAAATTATTGCCAGTGGTTTGTATGTGTCGCCATCTACAAAAAACTTCTGCAACAACTACGTGATAAGTAGGCAAATTTTATGCATTAAGATAGATGATTAGAAAAACGTTAAAAAAACGTCAACATCTACCATTTATTTTACCTGTAAATTTAGAACGTCAGTGTATTTTAATAAGTGGAAAGTATCAGTTATTTTAACGTTGTATATAACTTCAATATATTATAATAGTTATTAATGATACTAGTTTGATATGAACATTATATAACGAAACGCATGTGAAGTTAACCAGGAGGCGGAGCCGAGTGATTTTATCATACTAGTTTCATTAATTGTCATACACGTCTATCATTCAAAATTTAATACATTTAACTTTAAACTTTAAAATAACATTTAGAGATATGGTATATTTGTCATTAATTTCTTACGTCAAAAATACGTAGAAATTTAAATCATTAAATAATTAATATGTTAACGTAAAAATTGCATTTAATTTTCACACAAATTTATTTTTGGTATAATTTTGCAGTCAGTAGAAATGCTTGGAATAAGCATTATTTAATAATTTACTGAATATGTAAAAATAACGTTATATTTTATAGCACGATTCATTAATATCTTATGTTTAAAACTCGTCTAAACAAAACGTTTTTTCAAATATTATTTGTAACGTTATAGCCAGTGAAATTTTACGCAATTAGAACGTTCATAACAAACGTCGCTAAATAATTAACTTTGAACGTTACAGTAACGTCTAGTGTTAACACATGGTATATTTATCATTAATTTCTTACTTTAAAAATACGTAAAAAATTAAATTGTTAAACAGCAATATGTTAACGTGAAAATCACATTTGACTTTCACGGGAAATATATTTTTAGTGGATTTTTGTCGTTACCAGAACGTTAAAAATAAACGTAATTTAATAATTCACTGAATTCGTTATAATAATGTTTTAATGTATGATTCATTTTTCATTAATATTTTAATTTCAAAACGCATCCAAACAAGACGTTTTTGCATATGTTATTAAATTTATAATGTTACATTTCAGTAAATATTTACGCAATTAAAACGTTCAAAACTAATGTTGGTAAACATTTAACTATAAGCATTAAAATAACGTTTAGCTTATTAATCTGGCATATTTTTCATTAATTCCTTATGTTAAAAACACGTAAAAATTTAAACCATTAAATAATTAATATGTTAATGTGAAAATTGCCTTTAAATAAGATTACGTTATGTCTTAAGGAATGATTTATTTTTCGTTAATATCTTACGTTTAAAACTCGTCTAAACAAAAAATTTTTCCATATATTATTAATAACCTTATATTCAGTAAAATTTTACGCAATTAAAACGTTTAAAACAAACGGTGATAAATATTTAACTTTGAACATTATAGTAACGTTAATTTTTAACACATGTTGTATTATCACTCATTTCGACCATTAAAACACGTAAAAAATTAAATTGTTAAACATTAAATATGTATACGTGAAAATCACGCTTGAATTTCACAGATAATTTATTTTTAGCGATTTTTTGTCGTTTTTAGGACTCTAAAAATACACGTTATTTGATAATTAACTGAATACGTTAAAAGAACGTTATGTCTTGAGGTATGATTAATTTCTCGTTAATATCTTACGTTTAAAACTTGTCTAAATAAAACGTTTTTCCATGTTATTTATAACAGTCAGTAAAATTTTACGTAATTAAAATGTTTAAAAACAAACTTTGATCAACATTTAATTTTGAACGTTACAATAACGTTTATTTTTAACACATGGCGTATTGATCATTCATTTCTAACATTGAAAACACATAAAAAATTAAATTGTTAAACAGTAATATGTTAATGTGAAAATCACGCTGGAATTTCACGGACAATTGATTTTTGGTGAATTTTTGTTGTTTTTAGAACATTGAAAATATACGTTATTTAATAATTCACTGAACACGATAAAATAACGTTATGTCCTAAGGCATGATTCATTTTTCGTTAATATCTTACGTTTAAAACTCATATAAAGAGAACGTTTTTTTTATATGTTGTTTATAACCATATATTCGGTAAAATTTTACGCAATTAAAACGTTTAAAACAATCGTTAATAAACACTTAACTTTAAACGTTACATTAACGTTTATTTTTAACACATGGTGTATTTATCATTCATGTCTAACATTAAAAACACGTAAAATATTAAATTGTTAAATGGTAATATGTTAACGTGAAAATCACGCTGTAATTTCACAGACAATTTATTTTTAGAGGATTTTTGTCGTTTATAGGACGGTAAAGATAAACGTCAACCCAACATATTAGTTTAACGTTTCTTAATAGTAATTTTAACACTTTAGGTTATTTTGTGCTGTTACATTAACGTTTAAAAAATGTTCAGTTGAAAAAGCGTTTTAGAAAAAACGTTGTTTTTTTAACCATAAACGTTATTTCAACCAAGGCAACGTTATTTTAACGTTTTTTTAACTATGGTGTTCTCACTGGGAAGTCCTTCGGGGCATTTTTCATAGTGAATCAGGCTGATTTAGATGGTAATGAATCATTTACTTCAAAACACAAAATAGTTTTTTTTTCAAGTAAAACAAAGGTGGGGCTGCAACTGCTATTTGGAAATTAAAAATTTTGACATTTCTGTTTATTGTGTATTGTATAATTTTTGCGTCATGTTTATGTTGTATGCTCGACTAAATTTACACTGTAAATTGCAGACATATGAAAAAAAATGCGATATTTGTTACTTGAAAAATTACATTGAAGTTCAAATATCTAGAAAACCAGTGATTTTTCGAAAATTGTTCATATTAAAAAAGTTGCTAAGAATATAATTCTCCATCTCATGAACCTTATTTCATCATTCCTAGTATCGAACAATTTTTTTGGAAACACAGCGATCTCGTCCCACCTTCTAGCGGCTTATATATCAGTGTATACGTGGAAGCTATGTAATTTCAAGACGATGATTACGTAGTGAATATAACATCCTTCGGAGGGACTGTAAAGCAGGCTGTCCCTTGTCTATTAAATGTTAGTCAAGTAAAAGATCCCTACTCTTCTTACGAGAAGAGGTTCGGTAAAATTTCCAGGGGATAGCTCGTGTTCTGGCGTCGGTGATAGGCCATGGTAGAGGAAATAAGCCGACGCTAAAAAAAATAGATTAAAAAATATACATATACCTACATTATACAGGTACGAATAAGGATAGCAAAACTTTCGTACTTAATATTTTCGTTAAATTTCGAGTTGATCTTTTAAAACCGAGAGTTATTCTTATGACTTGTCTGATCCTTTGCTTCGTAAATTTCCCACATGTGCTTGGTAAAACAAGCGAAAGCTCTTATATACTCAAAAGAACTTTTAACCCTGATGAAAAGATGAATTATTTTAAGTTCTTGTTGTCTATAGAAAATTGGTAATTTTCCCTGATTACCGATGATATCAGTAGTGACTTTATAGAATTTCATAATAGATTCAAATATTTGACAGAATTACATAAAGTTAAAACTGATTGAAAACTTAAAACACTGGTTGATTCAGGACTTTCAAACCAGTTTGGTTTGCGAAGTGGTCAGTTTAAATAAGATGTTATTTTATCCCTATATAAATTCATATTCAGGAGCTTTGAAAATAAAGGAAATTTTGTATGCGTATTCTTTAATCCGAAACGTTCATTTGAAACTGCAGTTCATAATCCACTAGTGAACAAGTTGGAAAATTATGGTATAGGGAGACGCCCTGCGTTGTATATAAACATATTTATCAAAGAAAAGCCAAAAATCTTCTTATATCTTTAACTTTCAACAAGGTTATAATTCTAATCTTAAAAATGTGTCTACTGGGGTTCCTCGGGGAAGTGTGTTGGAACCATTATTGTTTATCATTTCCATTAATAAGATTAAGGCTTGCATGAGAGGAATTTTAATATCAATTTTTGCCTGATGACACAGCTACTGCTGATTCAGACAACGATTTGCGTTTTTAGTTCTTGCCTTCCAGGGTTCTTGTGTAAAAGTATTAGAATAAATAGCTCTCGGCTTTTTGCTAATTCTGGCGTTTTCTTTTCAGCTCAGAAAGCAATAGCAATTTTGGTAGTGCTAGATGGTATGCCAAGAACTAGTTCTGGCCTAACTAATCTAGGTTTAGCACGCTTCTAGTTAGAGTGTCGGCTACTTCGTTGCCTCCCAGCCTGGAGCGATCGGGTATTCAGATCAGATCCATGTTATTGTTCTTTCTCAAGCGGAATAATCGATTTTGGCAGTTCCATATCGTTTTACAATTGCTACAATACGATTTAAGTGCTTTTAGAGTCGCTGAGCTGTCGGAAAATATTTTGATTGATCTGCCTCTGCAGAGCATGAACTTCTATTCCAAATATGTCACTAGGCTTTAGTGTATACCTTGGGTATACAACAGTGCCCTTTCGTCTCAACTTTCTTATTAGTTTTGGAGTCATCAATGTACCATCAATTATCTGCCTTTAATAGGTCAGATTTGTTCTGAATCTCCACTCCTTTCGTATCACAAAAGAGACGTTAGCAGGCAAGTCTTGGCTAATCTGACTGGGCATGTGATATCACTCCCATAGGTTGTGGAGTTTCTGTGCTCTAATATTTTGTTTCTTACTATGATGTTAGCCTTCGACCTGAAAGTAGACATATGATGGGGTACCCTACATGATCTCTCTCCAAATTTATATAAATTGGAGGTGCAAACAGGAGAGATCCCTAGAGCCGTAGAGATCCCTAGAGAGTTTGATTTTGGCCCCGCGAAACTTTTAGGCCATACAATTGCAGGTTATCGTTGGAATTATAACTGTGACGTATAGTCAGTAAATTTGGGATTGATGCCCAACATTTTCCACAAATTCTGCTATATATACACGGAGACAATAGGATATTTTCACTCAGTGGAATTCGATAATGTCCTTTGTATATATTGAAATACTCCCAGCAGAGAGTAGCTTTACTGAGTGTCAGTCCTATATTCCCAATAATTGCTGAAATATAGCTATTTAAACACTCACTTGCATTTCTAACGATTTACTAACTTAAGATAAGTTGATTGGTTTTATTCAAGCTGGGAGTGGGGATCTAATGCATACGAGAAAAAATATCAAATTTGTTTCTTGAAAGCGGCGTAGCCAATATTTGCTAATTTTAGTATTATTGGAGTAATTTTTAATATTATCCAACTTTGGAATTTCATATTATTATATTAATTCTGATGATTTAACAACTCTAAAAAAAGGAAACAAGAAGGAATAATTTGACAGATGGAAAAAGAAATAGGGGCAAATCCTTGAAAAAATAGTAATATTCCAGGTAGATACTGGGATATCCGATAAATAAGTAGCAGTTGATATGGTTTTATGATCAAGAAGTTTGGGGTTGCCTGTAGAGTAGATAAGGAAAGCAGTTATTGTAACGGAATAATCACAAGCTAATACAAATGGATAAATATGTAGACGACTTGGCAATGTACTCATCGTGTCAGAATCAACGTCAAAACAGTGATTTTGAAGGTTATGTTCCATTGTGTTTACGTAACTTGAATTTTGATTGGTATTTCTATTATTAATACAAGTAAAATTATCATAATATCGAAACTGACATCCGGTTTCACTAAAGCAGATTCCCGTAAGCTCCAAACTACCTAGATCTTCGTTCTAGGTTAATTCGATTATACAAAAATAATTTATTTGGTGAATTAATGGAACTGTTTTTGCAAATTGGTAAGGCACATTTTTTCATATTTCGAAAACTAGTTCGATAATTATATTTTTCATTTAAAAGACAAGAAGCCACTAATAGCACACAAGACTAAATCAATCTACTAAAGATAATATTCGAATTAGTGGAGTCATATTAAGCCAAAAATTTCACATCGATGATTTAGTATTTGTTCACTGTAGGTACTTTACGATTTGTGATTGGCATTGGTCTTTAACAACCTAAGAGACTAATGCGCGAAACTCAATATCTTGCATGTCAGCAATCATGAAATGCTCATTACATGGAATCCAGGGGAATGTATCACGGAACTCAAAGTGATAACTGACCGATCAAACGGCATAGTTAAGATAGTACGTCATATTAAGAATTTGAATTTCTTTAATTTTTTATGGCCTTCTCTTGCGTATTTGAGAAAAATATGTGTGGTGTCCAAATATGATATTATCCATATTTATGAAAGTATCCCATTGGACTCTTTCTCTTTTCAGAATTTATTTCTTGCATCATATTTGAAACCTTTATTTAGAAAATACATGGCAAAAGTAAGTATTTTTGTTTGTAATCAGAAATTAGTGTTGGTACACAGATAATTTTATTGAATATTTCCGGATGGATTGATGGCAATCTTTAATCATATATTTAAAACATTTAGAACACTGCCGCGGTATTTTCAGTTTAAATTACATCTCTCCGATGACGATGACAAGTTTCGTTCGTACTTTGTAGGGAATCCATGCAGCGGAAAAATGATACATAATACCGTTGTTTTAATGGAATATTTTTAATTTTTTCCTATTGTTCTGAACTTGACGGCTGCCATTCAGGATGATGAACAAAATTCGCTCTACATTATGTATTTGTGGAATCATTGAAATTTTTGTTCGTTATATTTACGCTGTAACTGGTAATAATTTGCAATTCGATTTAAATGTCAATCATTAAATTAATGAACCATTTTAATGTTGATTTTAGCAAATTGTTCCATCAAATGGCACTGAAATGTAATAATAATTTAAACATAACGTAATATAAGTTATTTATATTTACTAATAATGCAATAACAGCAGACCAAATTGGCAGGAGGAAATAGGTACATATATGGAAAATGTATATATCGGTATTTTGGGAAAATACCATATTTAAAAAGAAATTAATTCATGTTCCTCATGTAATTTCTTGGTATTCGGGAAATCAGTTTCAATTAAATAGACTTATTAGTTTTAATTATATTTAGAGATTAGGTAAGACTGATTCCCTGAATATTATTTTGGGATTTCAATGTAAAAGTAATGGAATAAAATTTTTTCTCCGTTGATACAGGGTTATCAAAAAAAATCTTATACCTCGAATTTTAATTTATGTAGTGCAAAAATGCCATTTTGCTGATCATCGTTTCTTTAAAGAATAATGGTAATAATCAATCACCATTTGTTGGTAATAATGGTACATAAGGTACTTATGTCAAACAATATAAATATACAGAGTATTTCATTAATAATTGATCATACACTGACTGAAGAATCCTTAGCACAAAATATGAAGATTAAACCAAAAACACTTAGATAAAATGTGCCTTCTTACTGAGATACATGGAGTTGAAGTTAAAAATAAAAAAATTATTTCAAATGTTATTTTAAAATTACTTAATACTTGTTTATCATATTTGGTAGATAGTATTAATGGTCCAAGATGCATAATATCAGTGAAAGAACTGGTTCCTCACTATTGCCAGGGGTTCACGCCATTGCCATCCATTAACGAATTAGTTCGGGCAAAGCAGGATGATGACGTCAGTTCAAAGATTCATTGATCCGACTATATGAGCAGATAACTTATAGAACATTACTAATCTAAGCATATCAGGTGATTTATATGATATGTTGTATTTAGCGAAAGGAATATGGATATCTCTGTTTCTAGTATTCTAGTTATGAATATCAGAGTTTCTGAGAAATTTTCTTTGGTGCTTAAATTAATAAATGCACAATTCAAATATTAAAATATGGACAATACAGTTTAAATGCTTAGCCCACAATATAATGATTTGCAAAAATGTATACTATTAACATCAACAGTGGTTCTTATTATTTGTTTCTGAGCTATAAATAAGTTAGTAGCATGCGCAGGCCATAATATGACATTTACTTTCGAGAACAGTTAAATTTGACATATTTTCCTTCACCATGAGCACACATTTCATTGAAAAATAAAATGATGAACTCTAGCCAAAAGGCTCTATCTATTGAAGTCACACGTCTATGTACGAAAAATTTGGATATACTGCAGCCATATTTTCTTATTTTTTTAACAACACCGACTCTGGCTTTGAGGCATTATTTTGCCTAATTGGTGCTTTCATTTGGAGCTTTAAAGTGGCTCGGATTCCACTATAAACTGTAGGGCCTCTTCTCCGTTTCAGACAAATCTAGATCTCCTAGATTTAAGAGAGTCATTGAGATGACATGGAAGGCGTCTAAACACATTTTTTTTAAGTTATGAGGAGCGGCAGGCGGACGAGCGGATGCGCGGTCGAGAGCAATCTCTTGATATAGTCTATGTACATGACGTGAACGATTGAGTAAATAAATATAATAAATAAAAAAAAATAAATAAATAAATAAACAGTTTATTTAGCAGTTTGCTAGTTGCAAGAATTAATAACATTTGTTACAAACATAAAGAAAAATAATATAAGCAAATTAAAAAAAAAAACATTGTTCAATTTTAAATATAACTTCATTAACATAAAATAGAAACTATATACTACACTTAAATATAACATCTTTGTCATTTGTTTGAAAGTTTGAACATTTTTTTACATTTTAATTTCTGTGGGCAATTCATTAAAAAGTTTAAGACTTTCACAAAAAAGAGATTTTTTAAGAACATTTGAATTGCATTTTTCAATATGTTAATTTTCCCGATTTCTTGTCTGATGTGTACGTATGCTCGATCTTTTAATTAAAAATGTCTGTAAGTACTGTGGGGATAAGTTATTTGCTATTTTATATAGCAAATTAGAGCAGATTGTTCGATTATTTGTTCAATAACTATCTTAAATTGGTTTTATTGGTTCATATATATCACATTTCAGAATTACTCTCATTATTTTATTTTACCATATCTGCAATTTACTACAGAAAATTAATAACGACATACAATAGTTAGAATGAGGATAAATAATAGTATTATACACTAACAATTTGCTCCATTTAGAGAGATTGTTTGAAATTCTATAAAAATACCCAATTTTTTTGCCTATTTTCTTAACTAAAAAATCTACGTGTTTGGTGAAATTTAAATATGGATCCAAAACAATACCTAAGTATTTTATTTCATGTACAAAGTCAAATTTTATATTATTCATTTTTACAGAGAAATTTTGACTCGCGATTGCTTCGTAACTGTTTCTAGTGCCCAAAATTATACATTTGGTTTTGGATAAATTTAACTTTAATTTGTTTTTGCATAACCATATGTATAGGTGTTCCATTTCTTGGTTCATCGTCTCAACCACTTCCTTATAATTTTTACCAGATACTGATAGAAGTGTATGGTCAGCAAAGATATTTGCAAATGGATTATTCAATATATTACATATATCGTTCATATATACAATAAATAATAGAGGACCCAGCACATTTCCTTGAGGGACACCATATTCACTTCTGATTTTAGCCGATAAAATCACATTCAACTTAATTATATGATACCTTTCGTCTAAATAGTTTTTAATCCATGCCAAAACATTATTTTTTACCTCATAACTTTCACATTTCTCTATTAAATCCCGCCTATTGGTCGTTTCAAATGCTCGCTGCAGATCCACAAAGACACTAAGGACAATATCACCTTGCTCAATATCTCGTCTCCATTTTGAACACACTAGCTGCACTGATGTTTCACAAGAATGTCGTTGTCGAAATTCAGACTGTCCACTATACAAAATATTGTTGATATTAAAATAGTAATATAATTGCTCATGTACTATTATTTCTATATTTTTTTCTACTGCAAATAATAAATTTATTGGCCTACATTGTTCCGGTTTTTTAGGATCACTTACTTTGGGAACTACATTTTAGATCGGAAGGAATTTTTCCAGTTTTCAGAGATGTATCAATTAAATTTAATAACGGATGTCCAATAACGTCAAAGAAGACTTTGATAACGTACACTGTAACATTATTATTATAATGGGCCTTTTGGACGTCTTCTGAGAGAAAAACCGAATGATATAAGGCCTAGGGACTTTTGTGGCTGCAGAATAAAGGCCTCTAAAAGAACCCGGTAATTTATTATGAAGATATAGTTTTCACACCAGGAACCATAAACTATTGTAAAATCTGTAAATAATTTGCACTCCCTGTACAGCTCAAATAAGAATTTTTAATATTTTTTAACGGTTGTAAAAAAAAATAATTGCATACAGTACGTAAGATAACAGATCATTATCTTTTAATTTTTTTCAATTTCACATTCGTAAAACAAGGAAGGAACCTTAATATTTTCACTAGTCCTATTTTCATGCAGTGTGGTCGAGTGCTTTATATATTTAAAGACAGCAATACCTGAGTATGAGTACAAAAGAATACTTTATAAAAACATATATTTATCTACAAAAAAAAAACGGAAAATATTTGTTTATTCAATTTGTCTACAACAATGATAGTTGTTAACTCATGATCACTTTAAAACATTAACTGTTACAATTAACGTAATTGCAGGTAAATCCGACATAAATTGGGAAACAGCCTATTTATTCTCTTTGAATTGTCGTTCACACCTGGTCATAAATTATATCGTTTTTACTAACTTTTCTAGAGTTTATTTTTGTATACTGAATTGTTTATAAAAAGGTGTTCAACAATTGACCTAGTTTAACTGCTGTATATTTCTAAAAAAAAAAAAGTAAAACCAGAGAACTGTAGATTATAGGAAATTTTGTGTTTACCTAGCTGTACCCTCGAAAAGAAAATACATGTTACTTAAAGTTCTCTAGTTATTATAGTTCTTCGTTAATGCTATAAAATTATTCTGGTGATTCAAAGTAATGGAATTGGGACCTGGAATATTGATTACTCTGTACAAAATTTAAGTCACAACATAAGTCCAACAAAAGTCATCACAAGAAGCGGTTACCCAAGCAAAACGATTTTGCGATATTTAATCTCAGGGCATAATCAGAAGAATGTTATCTTTTTTATTTACAAATACTTTATAACTTTCCCCATCTCGATACAATATTTGCTCAGAAGTTTTATATATAATTGGTACGTGCATAAATATTACTCTTTTTTGCAAATAAACGAAGATCACAACATACTTGAAGAGCTAAGTGGATAAAGGTGTTATGTCACAAAAACACGTTATTGAGTAATTTAACTCGAAAGTTTTTAGGCGAGAACTTTTTTGTTATAACGACTATATAGCTTGCATTTTGCGATGATATTGACATTTGATGTACTTTTCAGAGACAAATAACTAAAGTTGTCAGTTGTCATTATTTTCGAAAATTTAAAAAAATTAATGTACATAACACCTTTATCCGTTCATAAGTTTCTCTGAAATGAATAAGGAATTAGTGAATAAAAGTGTTAAGAAATTAAACATATTTTATTATTATTAAAACATTGTACAATTTTTAGGTAGTCGGACAGTTCTACGGTTTTGATCCACAGTTTGGTCATTTCCAAGTATGTTGTGATAATACGGCCTTACCATTCATTTATGAATGGTAATTGTTCTTTAAGATTGGCCAGTTTTCCTACACTTAGGCTGCCCTTGTTTTCATTAAACATCGTTAGAGCAACAGCGTCGGAATTTATCTTATGCATATTCCTTTTCTTTAAAATATCGACTTTGTAAAATGGAGTCATTTCATCTAGTGATGTAATAGTAGCACCCATAGGTGCCATTTTATACCGTCGCGAAAATAAACCTTTTCATTGTTCAAATTTTTCTTCCTGTTGTACAAATTGAGTTTTGAGGCAATTCCATCAATATCCTTGAAATGATTCTTCATATCTATGACAACGGCGTCTTTGGAAGTTCTTAAAATTTCTCGATACTGATCCGGAACGTAGATGTTTTGATGTTTTCTTAAAATTTTCTAGACTCTGCCAAAGTCTCTGTCTGAATCTAAATATGAATGTCTCACCTCCGAAAATTTATGGTCGATAACTTTAAATTCTCTCTTTAAAATCAACAACTGGTAAAGTGTAATGATATTGAAGTTTTTATTTTGTCCACCACAGGAGTCGGGCCATATTATAATGTGAACGATCTTTTCTTGGAAATATTAATTGTAAATTTGTGAAAAGGTATGTAAGCAACTAGCAATTTCTAGGCTTTCACGGCTGGCCATATCTTCAGTCCATGTGAAAAAGAACGTTTTTTTTTTCAGTATTCCTCAATGTATGTATGCCAAGATTGTAAAACCACATTTGACGAAGGTAAAATGCTTTCGATGTACTTAATTTTGGCAGCGGCATGGTTTGCTGAAGATCTAAAGTAAGAAAGCAAATCGTTCTATCTACTGTAACTTTTGCTCCGTCACGCTTTTGTTGTTCGAAAGCTAGTTTGTAATTTTCTCCGTATTCTTTAGTATTATTTCCAGCATCACATTTGGGAAAAAATGTGAGTCATTTCATGATCTCAATTAAACAATTTTGAATACCATGGACGTAATTTCAGCATTTTTATTGGGTAGGCAGGGATTTTTCACAGATAACCCAATAGATGTAAGCATAGCGAACCCTGTAATTCTTAAACGATAACCTTACAAACCCAAATGACCTTTGACTTGATTGGCGTAATTATCATACTTATTATTTTTTCCGCAAGAATTTCGGAATTCGACAGATTTGCCTTGAACAATTTAACGCTCTTTCAAAATATTGGGTGGGCAGAAGCCATACCAGATATCAGTTTTGCTCTTGTCATAAAAATTTCTACGGTCCAGCCCTCTTCTACTTGTCAGCATAAAAATGTTTGTACAAAAATCAACACCGCAAAGCGTCACTTTCCAGTATTTCTGATTTACAGACTAATTTGCTAGAATACGTCGGTAAATTCGTATTTTATTATTGCATTTTATATTGATAATGTTTTGTTTTTAAACCATTATTAAAACTTGCCTGGGAAGAAATTGCCACTATGTGACTTATTTCTGCTGAATTGCCAAAAGGTATAAATGTGTTTACAGCAATTACAGTACCATCTCGACTCTTGTACCATCTCATACCATTTCGAAATTGAACGAAATGAATATATGGATTAAAACACTATAAGCACTGTTTCCAAATATCAGCCATTTTATAAACATCTTACATGATTCATGAAATCGTTTATTCATTGCCATTTGTAATATCAGTTTACTACGACTGGCCATTTTCACTATAATAGTAAGAAACACTTAACACAACTTGTCACATTAATGTCAATATAACATAACTTTAAAAGCAAAGTGTTTTGGATTAAAACAATATCGCACAGTAATGGATAAAGGTGGTATGTGATCATGACACCTTTATCCATTAAATTATATAAAAACCATATGTCCATAACACCTTTATCAAACATTAAAACGCATTTAGGAAAGGTTTATTATCCCAAAAACTTATTGAAATGATAGATTATAAGTTAAAATAGTTGTCTGTGTAGAAATCTCAAAATTTTCAAAAATGTCACATAACACCTTTATCCACTTAGCTCTTCACTTGATATATACTTGACTAAATAAGATAAAATAGAAATAATTGAATAAAATAGTACTATGTTTAATATATATAAAGGTAAATATAATTTTCCCAAATAATTGAATAAAAATTAATTCCATCTGTTGAAATAAAAGGCAAAATTTTTAAATTCAACGAACCTCTAGCACAACTATTATTATAACAGATGATTGTATTCATTTTAACCACTTTCTTTAAATAATTGATACACTTTTAATAAGCGTATCATTATCACCATTATACAAAGAATGATCGATTGAGTTTCAGGCTCACCTTTTAAAACGACCTACTGATTATTGACGATTTCCATTGTGAAATGCGAAGTCACAAAGGCTCGATGACAAATCAGTTTCTATTGGGGTGATTGATGGATTATTTTCAAAATAAATTCTTCTACGCTTCAGATAAATGTTATTGAGAAATATGCAATTCTGACTTATTGGGGAAATTCGATTCGACCGATGTTGATCTTTGAAATATGCATGGTTAGTTTTTCGACTGTGTGACTTTTTCCGTTTTTTTTTAATCGAAGTGTAAGTAATAAATTTAAATTAGTGGTAAAACCAAAAGTGCACACTCTGCAAATTATTTTATTCAATAAATTTGTGGTTAATTTTTTGTTATTGGAGATGAGTTATTTAAAAATTAATATTACTGTTACATTAATATGGAAAACAATTTTAAACATGAATGAATGATCTCTCAAGCTTTTATGTATTATATATCATTTAAAAAATCTATGTTATACCTACCTATGAATCTTCTATCTTCACCTATGATCGGTGACCAAGAAGGGGCTTATAGCGAAGAAGGTTTGAATTTTAAATTTTAAGTTATTTTTTACTTTTTAGTAAGTAAGTTTTTATTAAATAAAGGCTTGGTTTTAAAAATATTTTTTTTACTTATATTTTTTAGAGTAGAATCTTTCTTTTTCAAAAAGTTATGATTAAAATCGATTCCTTGGAGAATTAACCCATTAACAATACCTTGCATAAGTTATAACGAGTACTATCGCACAGAACGAGAAAAGAGTACATATCCAACAGAGTGTACAATATTCATCAAAATAGGGAAAATAAAGAATATACCATGGATGGGAAAAATATACTTATATACAGTATGTCCTGCTTTTCATATATCCACCTTAATATCTCAGTTATTAATAATGCGATTAAATTTGGGCGGTAATTATATGTAGGAAAAATGAATTATTTGGCATAGTAAAAATTTTCATTCTTCATTGGCGTAGGGGTAAAATAGGGTAGGTTTTTTGGCAAAAGGATATTAGGACTTATTTTAGACAAATTTTTCTATCATATTTGGATTCAGCATGTCTAAAAACCCCTTAATCCATATTCTTCATGATCTCAAAAACGGATTATGGCAGAAACGAAATATTAATTAATTTCTAAAAAAACGCTTTTTTAATTTTTTACAACTTTATTTAATTGCTATAACAAACCTAAAAACAACGTTTTTTTAAATTCTGGTCTTTTCAACACAACCACCTTCCAATAAAATACACTTTTCAACAACCCCTCTTAACCGTTCAATCACTTTTCTTAAACTTTAGGGAGTAATTTCTTGACACGCTTGCCTAATCCTACGGCAAAGCTCTTGTCTGTTACGCGGCCGAGTAGCATACACTTTATTTTTCAAGTACCCCCATAGAAAAAAGTCACGAGGGGTAATATCAGGCGATCTAGGGGGGGCCGGTTCTAAAGGGCTATTTCTACCTATCCACTTTATAGGGAAATTTGCATTTAAAAAATTTCTAACTATCAGAGAATTGTGTGTCGGGGCACCATCTAACTGAAAGTATACATTTTCTCTCTGAGCTAAAGGCATTTCCATAAAAAAATCATCTAAATCATTTTGTAAAAAATTTAGAAAATTTTCTGCGTTGAGGTTATCCAGGAAAAAGGGGCCAACAATTTGTTCGTTTAATATGACACACCACACGTTAACTTTTTCACTGTATTGGTTTTTACAGTTAATTACAAAGTTGGGATTTTCGGCTGCCCAATATCTACAATTTTGACTAGATGCCACATCGTTTGTCGTAAATGTTGCCTTGTCCCTAAACAGTATATTCTTTAAAAAAAATCTGTCGTTAAGATAGGTACCTTGCAACCATAAGCAAAATTCAAACCGCAGTTCAAAGTTACCTTCTAAGAGAGTATGCAAAAATTTTGGTTTAAATGCCCTAATCCTACTGCGTTTCAAACACCTCCATATTTTATTTTTGGTTAAATTTAGTGTTCTCGCAACTGCCCTTATACTATCATTTGGATTGTTCCGAAATTCTGTTAAAATATGTTCGTCGTCTGGATATTGTCGTCTTGTCTTGAAAATGGCTCCGGTTCGGAGCCATTTTCGAAGCATTCGAAGCATTATAGCTATGGATGTGGCAGTTTTAGTAGTTGTGCAAAAAGCATATTTCCTTTTCTACTAAATAAAATTTTTTCAAATTAAATAAATTTCAAATATCGACCTAACTATCAATAAAATTTAATTATGCCTGAAGCTAGCGTTGTTACCATACAATGTAATTATTAACAGTCTCCCAGAGTCGATAAACGAATCTGAACGGTTCCCACCGGACCTGGCCCAGACGCTAGGCTCAGCAAAGATAACCCAACGGACTTTTGAAAGTCTTGGGACGTGGGACAAAGTAAAATCGAGTTCGGTCCACAGCTTCGTTTGAAAAGGCTCGACTCCGGCGAGAACGCGAGATCCGTCGAAATATTTTAAAGTCATTTTTGGTCGCTAAATACTAATATTTTCTAATTCAAATACGTAAATTATTAACTTAACGGGCGTCAAAATTTTATATAGGTTCAGAAGCGTTTCAAGAGTGAGAATAAATCCTCGAATCATAGTGTAACCACAAAGCGTAGAATACGGGGCTTACTGCCCGGGAATTACTGCAAGAGGGGGGGTGAGTAAACAGAACGTTTCATTTTCCGTTGATCCTAGATGGCCAATTTGTAAAGAAAGTGATAAATTTAGTTATAAAATCGAATTGGTCCGGGGAAACCAGCTGTTTCCTCCGGTTTTCTTGTCCAATGTAAAAGTTGTGTGTTCATCGTCATATTTTTACAGTAAATTAGTAATCTACCAAGACTTGTGTTTTATTTAATAGCGACGTGACCGTCGTTCCTAGGTAAACCTGGGTTTTCAACTACCACGGATTTGAGCTGGCAGCACTGTACAAATTGTCAGGGCTACGTACCAGCCTCCGAAAAAACGTGTGAGGTCCACGACTACCCAAACAACCCCTTTCCGAGGGGGTAGTTTGTAACATAGTGAATGTTTTGTGGAGAATTTACTGTCACATCTTGAAAGCGCATGAATGGCAGGGGGGACAAGAATCACATGATCTAACATTTTTGTACTTATAGTGTCCAATGGTACAGCTCGTTGTGTTTTCCCGGACCCACAAAATATCCGAATCTCGTTTAATCCTGAGGACTTCCACATACTATAGAAATGGTATAAAATAGTTACTAGCACATCCGTGTCTGTAGACGCCACCACAATCCGTTGAACTTTGCCCATTGAAACCATGTGCTTTGCACAATCTTTAATGATATCAGTATCTCCCATCCTTTCTATTAGCCTAGCTGCTGAGGCCTTTGTAGAGACACAATCTGTGAATCGCTTTTGTTTCTTGAATATGTAAAACATATTGATGTACCATAGTGTTTGATCAACATTGCCTTCAACTGCCGGTTAGAAATATAATCGTCTTCGGGAAGATAATTTGTGTTGAGGTTTTCACGCAGCTTATAGTGTAGCTGCTGTTTCAAAAGGTAATGTGGGTATCATGACTAGGATTGCATTTTCTACACTTCACCACTGCTATCAGCCCTTGGCTCAACCTCTCGTTTGTAATTCAGTATGTATCTATCTGTTGATGAATTTCTTGTGACACATGATGACAGTAAATACGTTCTTTCATCTTACAGTGCAGAGGTTCGTCGAAACACATTATCCTGGTAAAATCGCTTGGCATTTAAAAAGTCTCTAGCAGTCTTCGCTTCACATATACGAAGCAGTTTATTTTGTCCATAAATAATACTATGCATACAAATCACATACAAAGTGTTAGACGTTTTTGGCTGATCAACCTGACGCCCTGCCTCTTTGGTGTAGGCTGAGAGCAGGTCTCTTGAGGTCGATGTTTTTCAGTTCAGTATTATCTTCCACATACAATATTATCCTGTAGAATGAGTGAAGCTTCTTGAATTTTTTTCCGATTTGTGTCGCTATATGTCTTGAGCTTGATCATATTTTTCTTGCAGATAATGCATAGAGAAAGGTTCTGTTCTGAAAAATAAACAAGTACATAGAATTAGAAATTCCCAAACTGGAAATTGGGCTACAAATAGTTGGTAAACAAAGAGCAATGTTAAAAAGGACTGTTTTTGGCCCATCGAGGTAGAGTGTGGAAACCATCTTTTTTTACTAATTTTGGAGTGCTGAATACGAATCTGTCATCTGAATTGGCTAAAAACATCGGAAAAATAGTAAAAGACAACATTTACTTGGGGGTGGCATTGAAATTGATATTAGAATTTGCCAAAAGAAGTTTTAGTAGAAATTCTTTCAAAATACTCGTTTCGTTAGGTAAGTAGAAAAAGAAGCAAAAATTCTAAATTTGCTCCCTCCCCTGCCCCCCCGTTTGCCTCACCCTTCACCACCCATATGAACGATATAAGTTACAATATCTAATAAACGGTTATTTATTTATTTTTAGAAATACCAAAACTCCTCGTTAAATGGCTATTATCAGGTTATAATGTGATTACTTCTGAATACTCTTAGACCCATTCCCACCAATTAAGGTGGTGGATTTTATCTTTTTAGAGTTTTTATTGGTTTTAATTGCAAAAGAAATCCCTAATCGCCCAGTTTAATGCCTTCATTTTTCAATTATATACAATATAAAGATATTTTTTAAATTAAAAGACACTTTAAAAACTTTAAAAATATTTCTTTTAATACTATTTTTATAAACTCAAAATAGTTTATGTCCATAATAACTCGTGAGCAGTTTTAAAATAGTAACCCATTCTCATTTGGTTTTTTTACGTCTTTTTCTATTATTCAATTATCGAAACTTAGTATTTTAAGAGAATTCCTTGCAAAAGAATAACCTTTTGTTGTTCTAATTCTAGTGGCAAGTTTTAATATCAATTTCAATGTCATCCCCCAATAAGGTTTGTTATTTAATGTGTTCCCAAGATTTTTCGCCAAAACGGGTGACGGATTCGTTTTCAGCACCTCAAAATTAGTAAAAAAAGATGGCTTTCACACTTTACCACGGATGGGCCAAAAAAGCCCTTTTTTAACATTGTTCAATCTAGAAAAACTAATATTAATCAATCTTTTGAATTTTTTACTGAAACCTCGCCCATTTGGAAAAAAATATTATAATAAGAAATGAAGAGCTCCATTAGATCTTTCGAATAAAAAAAAAGAAAAGAACGATCGGTTGAAAAGTGACCGAGAAGAAAATCTTTTTTGTCGTTTTTCTGATTTTCTAGAAAATCCGTTGCGTTTTCCGATAAAATGATAATGACAAAAAATGCTTTTTTAGACCTTTTTTTAGACCTTTCAGACAGAAAAAGAGAAACAGAAAATTGGTTCATAAACGGTCGAGAAACAAGCGATCACAAAAACTGTATAGTTTCAATCCAATATGGCGGCTAAGCGATCAAAATGCGAGTCATGTGATGATTTTTATACATCCGGACCCCCTATATAAAGTAGAAGTGAAACAAACTACGGGTATATAAAAGTGCATACGAAACTGGAGCTAGTTCCTAGACTAGATGTAAAATTTGATGTCTTGTAATTTTAGTTTTTCCAAAAAAAAATCTCAGGTTTTTAACATAAAACATTTTGTACAGTTATTTCATCTATTACAAGTATAAAATAATCTATTGTTAAGCGGATATACCGTTTCAGTAAAAGTTATATATAAAAAGTGTTACGTTCTTATGGGAATCCGACAGAATGAATCTATGATAGAAAAACAAATGTTTACCAACATATGTTTCGCAAAATCCCTAAGTATCTGCAAATATTTGACGCACGCTTTTAAACGTATAAAATTACAAATGGATCACTAAATGATGGACTAATCGATACATTTGATACTCCTTGATATAAGAAAGAGAATACGAAGTTAAATAGGTATCCATATTGGACGCTATCCAATTTCCAATCTATCAGTTTTTATCGAATTCATCTGCAATTTTCATGAAATTCACCTGCAGTTCTTGTTCTGAGGATGTTGAAAGCACATATAAGTCTATGTAGCAAGAGAAATGTATTTTTTTAATCGTGGAACATTGAATGTAGTGACTTTTACATTTATTAAAAATATTTTAATTTAAATTTAATTATTTACTATTTATTATTAACAAAAATAATTTTAAATTAGTTTTATTAAGTTATGCAACAGAAAACCATTTACAGGGGCAATAATATAAAAAAAAATTGAAATGAGTATCTGTACCAATTAATTTTAGAAATATACTAATGTTTAAGCTTTGGTAGCAAATTAGTTTAATGATACTCTTATTGTTTTAGTTTTCACAAGGCGTTTTCAAATCTTTGAAGGTTTCTTAATACCTCAGTTTGACAGTTAACGATTTATTGTTTATGTATTTCCAAAGTCACGTCAGACATTAAATTATATTTATCTCATTTTTACTTACTTCATTTCTGAGTATCGATAACCAACTGGTACAAAGCTATGGAATAATTTGATACACATTTATTTTCGCTTAAGAAAATAATAGCGTATTCCTTAGTTTCCTTTTAATTTTTGTTGCTTTCTTTTTCCAGAATCTTCGCCGAGTTCCATTGGATCATATGATTTTTATATCATTTTGATTTTTCGAATTCTCTCCTTCAAGCACAATTTCTATGTTCGTGAAGCCTTACATTGAAAGACTAGATGATTTACCTACATTCTGTTTACCGCACTCAAAGAATACTATTTGTTACAAGAGGGGCGATAATAATTGCTTGAAACTACCGATCTCTAACTGTTGGCTATCGCCAGTATCATCAGAGCAGACTCCACAAAAGATTTTGTTTGATGATGCCACAGTGGGGGATTTATTTTTTGGAATTTTCTAAATCGAAAAAAACTGTTGTACTTAGAATTTTATACTTAATCAGAAACCATCAACAAAATATAGCTATATTTAAGAAAATAAGTTGATGTCACTTCCGGTTGAACCGGAAGTATTATTTTTGTTCCTGTTAGTCTAAAAGTAGCCCACTTTTGTCTAATTTATGTGTACCAAAAACGACATTTTTAAATTAAAAAACAACCAAAAAATTGGGGCATACATTGACTCATGACCACCCGGTATATACGGGGTGTTGATACATCGACGGAAAGTTTTCACTGGGTGATAGCTGATAATATTTACCCTTATGTTTTTGAGATATCGGCATTTTTAAATATTTTTGCGAGATAGTTCAGTTGTAACTAATCTCCGATTAAAGAACTTATATCTAAATACATAATGGCATTACTTTGTGTGATCCCGAAAGATTCACAATCTAAGGCACTTCTTCCCATAAGTTCTTGATTGGCTAGTCGATCTGTTCGCGACCGATTCGGGTACCATCGGTTCAGTTTGATTATCATAATCTCAGTTTGACACTTTTGGCAGTATATCCGCCATTAATGTTAATAAGCGTTTTTCGTGTTTTTCGATCAAAATGGGGTGAAGAATTCTTTTTATTTTAAGTTGTGATTTGCTCAATACCTAAATAATATTCTCTATTCATATTTACACAGTTCAGTGACAATATATTTAGTGCAAATAAATAGTGAAGTGCTGTGCCGTTTGCAGAAAGCAGTTTAGAAAAGATGAAAATCGATCGTTCCATAGTCGTAACATGATGAATTTCAGTTTACAGTTATAAAGTGAATAGCAATTAAATTTTAATGTCCTTTCAATACAAATTTATCTTACTGTTTTATCTTACTGTAATATCGTATGCTTACATCACGTTATGTAAAGAGCCGGTAATGCAGGAATTGCAATAATTCATTTTAATGAAAATATTTACCATTCTATACATTTTCTACACACACAACGCCACTGTTGCCTATGGGATGTGATGTTCACCTAACCATTTTAATGGACATATAATGTGACTATGTTAGGAGCAAACAAGGTATATAGTGAAAAGATAGCCTGTTATGTATCTAGATATAAGTTCTTTAATCGGAGTAACTAATACATGTTATTTTTTATGATACTAAATACTTTCAGCGTTTTTATTATTTTTTTTTTTTTCTTCTTAATGTGCACTTTGTCGAAACAGGACAATTTATGTATTGAAATACGTTGGTTCGATTAAATATCTAAAAATGCGGATATATCAAAAACGGTGATACTTTGCATAAGGGTAAATATGGTCATATAGGTTCCAAACGACCCCAACTATCACCCAGTGAAAACTTTATATCGATGTACCAAACACCCTGTATATTGTATATAGGCGTTCAAATGCACCGACGTTTGATCTTCACCGAATTCATTATCGGTTCGTTTGAAACGACACCTGTAAATTGACGAATTGAAGACAAACATATACAAATAAAGAATGGATGGAAAGAAAATCCATACAAAAATTTAAAATTAAATGCAGTAGAGAACGTAACATGATGATTTTGATCAATAAAGGAAAGTATTAATCGATTTATGAATATAATTGAAGCGAATTGGGTATGTAGATGAGGAAAAACAACAAAAACATGTTAATCCAAAAACGGTTTTACTATCATGCAAATGTACTGTTTGGTTATTACAGATAAAAACTACATTATGTATTTTATTATCGTTAAAGTGTAGTAAAAGTAAAATCCAGACAATCAGGCAGAGTACTATCACACTTTATATCTATATATCTTTATATTTAAGCCAAATAGAGAGACAATGAAGTTTTAAATTCCATAAACAAACAACAATTAATATAAATTTTATGGCGGTTATCACTTAAATTTTGATTTAAAAAAAAGTGAGATTAAAATTATCAATTTATGGCAGTTTATTGTTTAAAAATATACCTTATCGTACGATGAACTACATTTATTTAATTATTATCATATTAGTCAGTATTAATGCATGTACATATATCTCATCTTCATCTATTTTTGTCACTTTTGCAATATGAGTAAATGAATTAACCAATCTTTTATGCATATTATGGGCTTACAGATTCATTACTTTAAGCCTCTGTGTATTATTTGGTTTTAGCATTACCAAAATTTGGAAAAAACCGTTATCGCTAATCAGCAATGATCCGGGCATTTACAGGGTTGTATTCAAAATAATTTGGGAATAGATACATATGATATGACGTTAATGTCATGTATTTTTTTTCACTATTTTAAAATAAGAGAATTAAATAGTTTGTGGAGTCCGATAAAAAAAGGAAAACATGAATTTTTGGCATATACCTTAAAGAGAAACAAAGATAAAGCTACAGATACGTTTTTCGGAGTTATTGCCCCTCAACAATGTAGTGTAATTGGAAACAAAACTAACTAAGATTAGAGAACACAATCTCATGAATTTGAGAGCAGTCATAAGCAATTTTCGAAAAATATGAACGTATCAAGATTGCATGTTTTTGCAATTTTTTCGGCTGCGAAATGCAAGCTCCTTTCTGCTATTTTTCGCAGATATCTTCGAAACGGTGGGAGTTAGCTCGAAATAAAAAATAAGGTCAAACGAGTATTTTCCACTACGAATCTTTTTCTTTCATCAAAATTTTGATTTTTTTTGTTTCGGAGATAACTACTGAAATGTCGGCCATGTACGGCAAAAAATCGCAAATTTTGAACTTCTAGAGTTGGCAACATTTAATCTTGGATCCTACGCTAAAAAACTACTCTAGCTAATTTAAATAGAATTAAAGTTGCTAAAACTCTTTTTACTATTTTTTGAATTCCGACAAAAATGAAGGAATTAGAGCGGACGGGATTTGGGAGTTTTTTTTTTTTTCGGTTAAATTTCTCCATTTTGTTACCAAAATTAATCGGTAATTTACTGAAATCGATCTCATATACGATGTTCACTTAATATCATGTACTACTTTGACGCTCTGTTAACCTCGGCCCTTCGAAACTGTTTCTGAGAAAAATTATTTTTTTAAGATTTACATACATTCTATAGGAAAACGTGTAATTTCCTACATTTCCTCTATTATCGTCTTTTTTGAAAAATTTGTAGACATCTTATGTAAAGAGAATTGATTGTGCTTTCCGCCACTGTTTTATTTTTTCTCTAACATAAAAAACAAAAGTCTTAAGATCGAATACACATATATTTGATCTCAACCTCTCGTACAATTTACTAACGTTTATACACCTTAATGAAGTGCCAAGCCAACTTCCATCCACACCTTCACTTCAGCTCGACTACTAGCCATATTATAAAGTAAATGAAAGTGGTTATTAACACATCTATAATAAAACTGTCTGTTCTTTAATTTTAATGAAGAATATAATTGTTATGATTTGACTAAGTATTGCCATTTTGGCAACGTCTACCAAAGATTTAGCCACCTTTCAGCGGAGGTAGAATGTGATTTATAATCGAAATAGTGCATAAACTGCTTGTAGACAAAAAAATCAGATTTGCAAATTTACATTAAACGGCGGAAAATGCAAAACTTCTCCGCGAACTGCAATAGCACAGCGGCGGCGCACAGTGGCGAGAAATGCCAGTGTTCCATCCAAATTACTCTAGAGGTCGTAAATTTTGACTTATTGAGACATTCTTTTTTTTAAAATGTTCGTCTTGAATTTACCTATCGATCCCTCTAGCCGGATTTTGAAATTTCATTTTTCATTTTTTTTTATTTTTAAAAGAAAATCATATTTTTACAAAAATATACTGTTTTTTCTATTAAATTTATTCTAACGGGCCGTAAATAATTCATACAATAACAGGTTGGTGTTCAGAAAAATATATATAGTGTTTTCAATGTACCTGGTTCCGAAGTTGACAGGAAAATATGTATTTCTAAATTTGGAAGCTGCCATAATTGTTGTTAAATTTCCAAAGATAGATGGAAGAGCTTATTAATTTTAAAAATACCCTGTAAATGTATAGAAAAATAGATACATATTGTTTTTGATCCGTTTGATTTAGTAATTGACAGGAAAATATGAGTTTTAAATTTGGCAGCTGTCATAATTGCTGTCAATTTTCAAAATATGGAGGTAATACCTTATTAATTTTAAAAATGCATTATAAATGTATAGAAAAATAGATTTATATTGTTTTTAAACTGCCAGATTTAACAGTTGACAGGTTTTTAAATTTGGCAGCTACCATAATTTCCGTCAAATTTCAAAAAATAGAAGTTAGAGCTTATTAAATTTAAAAATACCCTGTGAATATCTAGCAAAACGGATACAAATTGTTTTGAATGTACCTGGTTCCGAAGTTGACAGGAAAATATTATTTCTGAATTTGGCAGCTGTCATAATTGCTGTCTCATTTCAAAATATAGAGGTAAGAGCTTATAAATTTTAAAAACACCCTATAAATGTATAGAAAAATAGATATATATATATATATATATATATATATATATATATATATATATATATCTATTTTTCTATACATTTATAGGGTGTTTTTAAAATTTATAAGCTCTTACCTCTATATTTTGAAATGAGACAGCAATTATGACAGCTGCCAAATTCAGAAATAATATTTTCCTGTCAACTTCGGAACCAGGTACATTCAAAACAATTTGTATCCGTTTTGCTAGATATTCACAGGGTATTTTTAAATTTAATAAGCTCTAACTTCTATTTTTTGAAATTTGACGGAAATTATGGTAGCTGCCAAATTTAAAAACCTGTCAACTGTTAAATCTGGCAGTTTAAAAACAATATATATCTATTTTTCTATACATTTATAATGCATTTTTAAAATTAATAAGGTATTACCTCCATATTTTGAAAATTGACAGCAATTATGACAGCTGCCAAATTTAAAACTCATATTTTCCTGTCAATTACTAAATCAAACGGATCAAAAACAATATGTATCTATTTTTCTATACATTTACAGGGTATTTTTAAAATTAATAAGCTCTTCCATCTATCTTTGGAAATTTAACAACAATTATGGCAGCTTCCAAATTTAGAAATACATATTTTCCTGTCAACTTCGGAACCAGGTACATTGAAAACACTATATATATTTTTCTGAACACCAACCTGTTATTGTATGAATTATTTATCTAAAAATCGTATTTTTTTATATTTGACAGTAATTTTGACAGTTGTCAACAACTAAATCAAAAATTCATCTAGACAGATCAATAGCTGATTAAAAGACGAAGATTTGAAAAAAAAATTTGTTACGAAAACTCAAATTTACGGCCCGTTAGAATAAATTTAATAGAAAAAAACAGTATTTTTTTGTAAAAATATGATTTTCTATTAAAAATTTAAAAAAATGAAAAATGAAATTTCAAAATCCGGCTAGAGGGATCGATAGGTAAATTCAAGACGAACATTTTTAAAAAAAGAATGTCTCAATAACTTAAAATTTACGACCTCTAGAGTAATTTGGGTGGAACACCAGCATTTCTCGCCACTGTGCGGCGGTCACGCGCTTGCAATCCATTACGTCTACCGAGTCTTTAGCAACATGAGACGATCGGTAGACTGTATTTTCTACTCCAGAAAAAAAATTTCAGCTTTGTAGATACAAGTAAAAAATGTTTGTTTTTCCACACTTTACATGTTTTTATGTCATCTGTGAGTATGTAAAATTTCAATCTTGTAGATATACGATTTATGCAACTTTTTGTAACATGTTAAATTTTTTACTCATTTTTGCAACACTAAAAGTTTCCTTAGACTTGCACTTTCATCATTGATACTTTTTATGTTAGAGAAAAAATAAAGAAAAGTATCGAAAAGCTCAATCAATTCTCTTTACATAAGCTGTCTACAAATTTAAAAAAAAAACGATAATTATCGAGATATTTGAGGTAATGTTTTCCTATAGAGTGTATGTAAATTTTAAAAAAATAATTTTTCTCAGAAACCTTTGTTTCGAAGGGCCGAGATTAACGGAGCGTCAAAGTAGTACATGATATTAAGTGAACATTGTATATGAAATCGATTTCAGTTAATTACCGATTAATTACGGTGACAAAGTGGAGAAATTTAACCGAAAAAAAAAAACTCCCAAATTCCGCCCGATCTAATTCCTTCATTTTTGTCGGAATTCAAAAAATAGTAAAAAGAGTTTTAGCAAATTTAATTCTATTTAAATTAGCTAGCGTAGTATTTTGGCGTAGGAGCCAAGATTAAAAGGTTGCCAACTGTAGAAGCTCAAAATTTGCGATTTTTTGCTGTACATGACCGACATTTCAGCAGTATCTCCGAAACGAAAAAAAAATCATAATTCTTATGGAAGCAAAAAATTCGTAGTGGAAAATACTCGTTTGACCTTAAAAATTATAGTGAGGAAAATAGCGCCTTACACCCCAAAGAGGAAACACGAAGCAGCTACGGACACGTGTTTCGGAATTATTGTTCCTCATCAGCGTAGCGTAGCAACAAAAAAGATCTGGAAAGGGCAGATAGGAACAATAATTGAAGATTGATAGCACAGTACACAATACTCTTATTTGTGCATTCATATCTAGATCGGCCTATTTAAGACCTTCACCGACAGTCAACACATAGAGCCCCATGTGGACTGCTCAATTTCAACCCTAATTCCTTCCTATTTTATTTGACTCGCCAGGTTGAAATTGAGCAGTCCACATAGGGCTCTATGTGCTGACTTTCGATGAAGGCCTTAAATTGGCCGATCTAGATATGAATGCACAAATAAGAGTACTGTGTACTGTGCTTTCAACCTTCAATTATTGTTCCAATCTGTCCTTTTCAGATCATTTTTGTTGCTACGCTACGCTGATGAGGGACAATAATTCCGAAACACGTGTCCGTAGCTGATTCGTGTTTCCTCTCTGGGGTGTAACGCGCTATTTTCCTCACTATTTGTTTTTCACCCTACTAATTCCTCCCTATTTTATTTTTTATTTCGAGCTAACTCCGACCGTTTTGGAGATATCTGGGAAAAATAGCAAAAAACAGCATTTCGGCGCAGAAAAAATTGCAAAAGCATGCAATCTTGACACGTTCAACTTTTTCGAAAAACACCATTGGGACGGACGTACGATGTCGCGACGTAAAGAGGAAGTCTTCCAGATAAACCTGATCGTAAATTGCACGGCGAAATTCGAAAATTCGGCTCGGCACGAACGAATCAAAAGTGACATTTTGTGACATTTCAGAAAATCGTTATCTAGAAATTAATCATAGCTGATGGTTTTCAAGAAATGTACTAAATAATTCAAATATAACAAATTATGTGGGTGGCATTAGGCTTACCAAAATGCGCTTCGTTACAATTAATTTCATCAAAGTACGTCTAATGCAGGGTGAGCCAATATAAAAAAAATAGTTGAAAATTTTGCAATATTTGTTGAAAGCGCCGCGCAAATTTCGTGGGAGATGCATTAAAACTGGTAGCTAGCAGGTATTTTAGGAGTAGCTGATACCGAATCTGATCTCAAAAATTAAGAATTCATAACAGTGCAGCAGGTAATGCTACAACGCAACATTATGCAGATTTACATGAGAGGACCCCGCACAAATCCTTATATAAAAGTGGCTTCCGTTAAATTGGCTGGATTTTTTATGTTCTACATTTTGGGTCCCTGATCAAATGTCTCAATGGGTCGGAGGTCCCAAACTACCAGGGTTTCAAGATATTTGACATTTTATAAACAATTTGGCAGGTGCAACGGTTTGCAAGAACCGTTATAACTTTCTTCGTGTAGGAAATCCTCCTTTGCACTTTGGCACGTAGAAAGAACACAAGGCGAGCTACACTCTACACTGAAAATAAATTCCATGATAGTATACAAAGTATTCTATTTTTCACGTTACATTTTGTCGAATTCAAACCTCAAAAACTTTTTTAATTTAAATGGCATACCCTGTATTTTTTACACCATGTTATGTAAAATTAAATTCTCTTTTTTCTAGTATAAGCACTGTAGGGATTAAGTTACAACTTTTTCAGATATTCGCGATTCTTAAATGTTCTAGAATTTTTAATAAAAATTGCCATCAACTTCCATGATTAGACACAATCAATGTCAGTCATTCTCTTGTCTGTCAAGAAATATGCCAGCACTTTTTAATTACACCCACGAAGGCTTTTCAGATTTGTTTATTATTAAGTTATGTAAAATTAAATTCTCTTTGCTCTAGTATAAGCACTTTTACAACTTTTTGAGATATTCGCGATTTTCTTAAATGGATCGGATCAAAAAAGACCGCTAGAAATTGTGAAATAAAATTTCACCATCGCATGGTCCAGTTAACTGAACTTTGTTAGTATTATGTATCTGGTCAGTTCATAGTTACACCTACTAGGTTTTTGAGAAATTAATTTAAAAATGCATGCATTATGTGTTTTTTTAAACTTTTTGTAGATCTAACTGACTCACGAAAAAAGAGTGAATGAATTATTGTAGATTTATTAATTTTTTATTATTTAATTCCAAATTTTTATCACCTACTCGTTTCAGTTCATCAACTTTAAAAATTAACCCCTGTACTTATAGTCTGGGAGGTAGTGTCAAATGTTAATGGAGCATTTTGGCAAAGCTGATTTTTTTAACATAGCTTGTTGTTCTATAGCTTATTAAGGAATGAAGTATCAGCTGGCTCAAAACCGTGACTTAAGATGAGAAGAGGCTGCGAAAGTTGTAGAAAAAAAATTTTTCTCGGACCATTTTGGCAAAGCTGAAAAAGAAAGGATTATTAATTTACGAAACGTTGATCTTAAAAGAATGTGTCAGCTGCATCAGGTCTGTGGAAAAACGTGTTAGCTGACCATGTAAACATGTCGGAAAATTCAGGAAAATCGGAGCATTTTGGCAACTTTCATATATTGAAGTTTATAATTCAATAATCGTATTAATTGGTGTCAGCTGGTATTCCGATGTGGGAAAACCTTTTAGCTGGACTTTCAAAGTGCGGCGTAGCCTTCGAAATATTATTAAAAAATATATACAAAAACGCTACTTTAAACAAGTGTAAGAGTGTGCTAGAAATTCGTGAAAGGAACAATTTATCGTTGAATAATGTAGTGCTACCAACAACAATAAATGAGAATCACATGTATCATCGGTCATGCTACCAGCGTTTTACAGCCTTGCCTCCAAAATATAGACCATCTGCAGAAGCTTCTGGCGTTTTTAATTCAAGTCAAAGTTTAAGTATTCAAGCGAGTGAAGAAATAATCGAAAATGAAGAAGGAATTGAATCACAAGAACACGAGGATAATGAAGTTGTAGATTCTGATAATGACTTCTCAGGTGATCAAATTCCTGCTGAATATGACAGTACAAGTACATGCATAATTTGTTTGCAAACAAGAAAAATAATCAAGGGACGAAACCTACCTTTGCATTTATGCCAAAAAGATAGCTTTGAAAGTTTCATATTTCTCGAGAAAATTAATGAGAATATTGATTTATTAAAAAGACTAGAGTTCAGTAAATCGAATAAAATACAAGTATTTTATCATAATCAATGTAAAAAAGATCTTGTGAATCAAAGTAAAAAAAATGATGGTAATCATGAAGAGACAGAGTGGCACCGCAAACGAAATGTCCACAAAGCTGCCTACGAAACGGTATTAAATTATGTCTCGGAGAAAGTTGTAAATTTAGGTCAATGTTTGTTTTTATCATTTTTGAAAAATATTTATATTGAATATATGAAGACGAAATTGCCAGATTTTGATGGTAATCAACTTTACCAGAAATCTGGAAAGCAGATTGTTGAAATAATTTCCGCGAAAAGCAATTGTGACTATTAACAAAAGAAAAGTTGTGAAGCCTTTCAATGGAATTTTATTGCAAAATAATTTGGAAAATATCGAAAAGAATTGAATAGAGCTGCTATGATTCTGAGATCGGAAGTACGAAATATTAAACACAAACCACTTCCTCATAAAATAACTGCAAGTAACATGATAGCATGAGAATGCGACGTTCCTGAGCTTATCCAAGATTTTTATTCAACATTAATTTCTTCTACATGTCGACAAAGAAATAGTGAGAATAAACAGAGGTTGGCAAAATCGTTCTCTGAAGTCTAATTTATACCGTATCAAATGGAGTCGTGAAAACATCTAAACACATTTCACTAGGAATGACTTTGAAAAGTTTAACGAACAGTAAGCAGATCATTAATATTCTTAATAGATTTGGACATTGTTGCAGTTACACTGTTCTCGAAGAACTGGAAACGGAAGCAACATTCGCATCTGTGTTTCAATCAGATATTTGTCTAGAAGACATTCAACGTGTGCCAAATTTAAAGACAGGTCTGACACACATTAATGCAATTATTAAATCATAAACATTAATATATAAACTTTTCAGCTTTGCCAAAACGCTCCGATTTTCCTGAATTTTCCGACATGTTTACATGGTCAGCTAACACGTTTTTCCATGGATCCGATGCAGCTGACACATTATTTTAAGATCTGCGTTTCATAAATTAATCATTCATACTTTTCCATCTTTGCCAAAATGGTCCAAAAAAATTTTTTTTTCTACAAGTTTCGCAGCCTCCCACAGCCAAAAGTCACGGAGTCGCGCCAGCTAACATCAATTTTAGTTCTTCAACACGTACTAACTATCATCATAAACTCATAGAAATCGTGCCAAAATCACCCTTAAAATTTGACACTACCTCCCAGACTATTATAAGAAACTTACAAAAAATATCCCCGTACTTAATTTTCTTACATATAAAAAATAAATTGCTAGAAACTACACAGTCGTTTTAGAATTAAATGATATAATTTTCAGTTCACTTATTTTTACACCTATCTTAAACTGCATAAAGAAAACAATTTGTCATTTTACCAGAAGGGCATTATCAATGCTCTAATTTTTTACAGTGCACCATTAAGGTTAGTTCGGGGTGGTCTGCGATTTACCCCTAGAGGGTTAAAATTCTCAAAAGGTTTAAAGGGGCTTGTTAAGAGCGATTAAGGTTTTTTATTTGTTTGATAAATAGTTTGTTTTGTATATGTTTTTGTGTATCTACAAAGGTTTGAAAATATATTAAATCTTGAGAAAATATATAAAATGTCCTGATATATAGAAATAAAAATTGTAGTCTGTCTAATACGACGAGTTAAAATAACAATCTGACCAAAATGATAATCATTAGGTTGGATGAATTTCGTTAAAAAAATAATATCGACAACAGAATTATAAAGTGAAAATATATCCATTTCTGTTTGGAATATATTAAGTCAATAATAAAAAAAATAAAATTGTTGTGAATGATCATTAAATGACAACACCAAAATTATCGACACTAAAGTCATAAATGTATTTAATGAAAATTGTATAATAGTCTAGTGCAGTTTGCTGTGAAAATGTAACACCTCGGAACCCGTCTATAGTGAATGGATTTTCATAAAACTGTTTTCATTAAGTTTCTAATCGTGAGAACTTTAATCTTTTACATTAAAAAATTATTACTTATAATTGTTTAATTATTTAAACAAATAATTCTTAATTATCGAATGAATCTTCATGTTCTTCAAATTGATTATTTTTATTTTTGTTTCTTAATTAGTCAGAGAAACATAAAAGAGATATACTTTTCACAAGAAAATCCAAAAATTTTTGGAAAAAAGTTATACTAGAAAAAAATGATATCTATAACAGCCACGTGCGTACAGAGGAAAATTTGCATGCAATAATGCAATGGCGTTTTCAAAATCTATTGTTCTATAATGTGTGGGTAGGAATCATTAATAGGACCACATTTTCATACTTATTGAATGGAAATATTTATAAACATTTTTTGGAATAGGATTTGCCAGTTGTTGGATGATGTGCCACTTGATGTCCTATACCACTTATAGTACGTCGGGTACACCAAAGAAAGCAGCACTTTTTGATTGGAATGTGCCATTTTCTGTGGTCATAGTTGATGCCAAGAGGTAACTTTTCAGATAGGGAGTCACTTGAAAATCAGTGTAGAACACAAAAATGGCGGCCATTAAAGATGTCCGTCATTAGCTGCACTAATTTTTTTTGTATCTCAGCTCCTAATGGTCCGATTTCAATTTTCTAGTTTTTGTTTGAAATTTCTTATGAAGGGAACACTCTTTTGTCCCTATACATTTATCTCTATACTTTAAGGTTCTGTACAATTTTCAAAAACCTGAAAATTTCACTTTTTTTCACGAATTTCATTGATAAGTAAGTTTTTAATTATGTTCAATATCCCTTTCTTCCCAAGAAAAAGGGTTTATGTATATGAGGTCCCGTATAAGTTAAGAAAAACTTGTTTCATAAACAACAGTGATTTTAATTATTTAAAAAAAAATTATTACATTAAGGAAACAAATTTTTACAAAGAAAAAATGACTAAAACTAAGAAATACTCATTTAAATGAGTTGCTCTTATGACTCTAGATCACGCAATCATCTTCTTCATCTTCCAATTCATCCCCATCGTGGTTATATTAAGGCATTGGATCAACAAAGCAATATTATACTCTTGAAACTGTGAAACAAATTTAAAAACAATCAATTAAACGTATACCTTTTATTGTATTTATTGCTGCGTTGTTGACCCCCAGTGCAGTTCGTGCAAAGTAGCGTGCATGGATCCTTGACCTTTGAACAGGAGCATCGTGTACGCATCCGGAGCAACTACACTTAACCAATTCTCTGCAGGTTGCCATAATAGAAGAAAGAGAAGACCAGACCGGCGTCAACTCCCCAGCAATCATGGTCCATCCCCATCCTTCTGGCACTGGAATATTTTCCATCACTGAGCACGCACTACCACAAACTTGTCCTGCCTGGTATGCTGAATGAAGACAGTGGTGCCTTAGTGCCTCTTTTGTTGGGAGCAGACTTTGTAGACTGCAACTTTTTGAAGTAAAGAGAAGTTTTCTAACATGGTTTACTGAGAAATCTTCTGCGTCTTTGTAGAAAAGCAAAACAGTAAACTTCTCCAGGACTTGAAAAATTCTGTCAGAAATGGACTGTTGTGGTAGGTGGAAGGCTTCAGCAGCTTCAAGAAATGATTTCCACACTTTCCAAATAGCCTGTTTCCTTTTCATTGCAAATTATGACGTTACATCTGATCCAGTGAATGCAATGAATCCTCTCAATGCAACAGCTATATGTTCATCCATACTTTCAAACATGGCAAAGAGAAATCACATCTCCTGAAGTCCCGAAGTTTTGAGAATGTGAAAGAAAGAGGCTGCCAAAACAACTACATCAGTATCTACTGTACAAATAATATATTTTTTGCTTCATGTTCAACACTGTTTTTAGCGTGGAGAAAAAGCCTGCCACCTGCTTCTTCCTGCTTCTTCCTGTTACCTGTATTGTACTCCATCATTATACTCCATCATTGTACTCCATCAATTAAAGTTTCATCCGAATGATGCCATCAGTCTCAGTACTGATGTGAGCCCAATCAAACTTCAAAAATGCATGTTCTCTAACTTGTTCTGATCGGAGCAGAGGAAGTCATTCCAATTTTTTGGTAACATATTTCTTTGTGCTACTTGGCAACGAAGACCAACTCTTATCTCTCACTCGTTTCTTCAGACAAGTTTTTGAGTAAGTATCCCAAGAAATGTGTATTCTGTTTGCATGGAACCTCTCAGAACATCATTCAAAATTCTGTTTTTGAATTTCGTATCACAGTATTCTCCAAAAGTCCGTGAAAGTTAGAAAATGTTTGTTGAAAGCGACAAATTCCAATTAAAAACTGCAGCTATTTGGATTTTTTACCCATGTACCCGACGCACTATTATGGTTCATGCACGACGGTGTCTGGCCACATTTTAGTATTATAGCTAGAAATTTTTAATATTTTTGTCGGTAGGTAAGTAGACGTGAATCGCTATACTGACCATCTAGAGCACCTGACCTAAGTCTATTAGATTGCTTTATAGGAGGCATCTCAAATCATTGATATAAACTAGTCTCATTGAAAATGAGCTAATGCTGAATATCACTTGCCAAACAATGAGAAATATCCCTGGAATTTTTCAACATGTATGGGATTCTTTAATGAAGAGGACAGGGGTATCTATCCGTGTAGGGTGTAGACACTTTGAGTAACTGTAGTAATAATTAATCAGTTTAATGTTAGAGTTGTTTGCATTTTCAGTCAATTTAGGTTAATTTATTGAGTAACAAATTGTTTATTCCAACGTACTACCATATCTATTATTATTTATTAATTCCACAGCAATGCTTGTAATACTTTTTACGATTTTTTTCTGAGCAAAAAATATTAGTTATTTTTTTTGCAATATATTGAAAAAAAATTGCCGTAGAATTGTGAGAATAGCAAAAAAATTTAACACAAAGTTATTGTCTGTAATTAAATGACTTATCTGAAGATGTAAGCGTTTTAATTTTTTACTGGGAGTTACTACTTTTTTTTCAAACTTTAACTCATTACCCATGGCCACTGATTAATCGTATATCGTGATATAATCACATATTAAGTCACCCTATATAAGTATACTGCATGCCAAATTTTGTTTAAATATCTGCACCAATAATGTAAGAAAAAAAAATCCTACACCTCGTATCTCCAAAACAAAGAATTTCTCGGCACCTGTTTATATGAACTGTCTCTTAAAATTAGCTAAGGAATAACTTTTTTTTAATAAAATATTATTTGCATTTTTTCCTTAAAATATCCTCCTAGTTTCTAGTATTACCACCGAACAAACGCAACACAGAATTATTGGGTAAACAGTGGGTCATGTTTATTTTAATGTTGGTGTGTTGTCTTTTGTTATATCGATATGTATATGCAAATATGGTAATCAGTCGAACGAAATATCCCATGATATGTGCATCAACCCTTCGTTCAGTTCTTGTCACAATATTTACCCTTTATACGTATATCGTATAAGCTTTGTATGTTTGATTTGAATATATTGGCATAAAATACAATATTTTGTTTACACAAATATTTTGTGTCAATATGCATTTCATTTGCATTAATGTGAGTTCAGAACAGATTATATTTTTTATGATCAAGTGTTTAATTAGTAGTTGGTTTGCGTTTAAATACGCATTATTGAGCGAATTTTGACAATAAATAAAAATATAATAATAATAATAAGTCTTTATTTATTTACGTATTCATTGAAGTATTCTTACAATTTACAAATATTTTGCAAATTGCAGGTATACAATGTTTTGAAATGACGAAGTATCGCTCATTGAGCGTTTTTCAACGTAACCAGTACCTAACCTACAGAACCTATTTTACTAGCAAATACATTACAATTATATCATACTCTATGAGTTAATGTAGAAATTTGCATGAATGAGATACTAAAGAGAGAACGTTAATTATAGCCCAGATTATATGCGGAGGTTTCAAATAAACACTTTTTTAAATTTTTCTTGAAGTCTACTATGGTGTAATCTTGAAATCTGGTAGGTATACTGTTGTACAACTTACATGCACTATACGTGAAACTCCGTTTAAACATAGCAGTGGTGAGTGTCTAGGTATAACTAACACATGTTTAATACGAGTGTTTAAAACATTTACATCACCAAATCATCTTAATTTATTAAATAGGTAAGGTGGTTGACTGGACAGCAACACAGGAAAGCATATGTAAGTTTCTGTCTGTGAGAGTAAAGTTGTCTTAGAATATTTTATGTCAATTTACATAAGTAACTTACATGTTTGGAGAACCTTAGATCTGAATTTAGCCACAAACCTAAGTTCCCTCTTATGTTTAGGTCCAAACAGCAATAAAGATTTACTGGCGTTCAGCTGAAGGTTATGAGCTGCCAATATAGTAACTAATTTTTCTAAATCCTCACGTTTTGGCGGCAGCCAGTAAACCTTCGTCTGCAATGAAGGAAAAACAAGCTTGCGTGTCATCTGCATAATTATGTACAACTCTCAATTATCTTACAAAAATCTGAGATATATATCGAAAACACAAAGGTCCGAGTATGAATCCCTTTGATACACCTAAATAATTATGTCGAGCCTCTCATATTTTGTTATTGTATACCACTGTTTAACAGCGGCCTTGCAAACAACTTCTGATTAATGCTACAGATTCAACTGGAAAATTATAATATGCCAGTTTATATTAGGATCCATAGTGTCGAACGCCTTGATGTAATCTAACAAAATCAGACAGCTTATTTTACCTTCATCTAATTAAATAATCTGTGATGGTGGCCAAAGTAGTAGTTGTACTATGTTGTTCCCTAAAACCCGATTTTGAGGTGGGTATTAATTATTTTCTATTATATAGTTAGTTATCTGAGTTTTCAATATACACTCAAGAAAATATGGGAAGTACACTAATTGGACGCAGATGACCCAGTTCGGTAGGTTTAGGAATTTTGACAAAAGATAGAACATTAGCGTGTTTTCACGCTTCTGAAAATATTGAAATAGTTAAGGGCACAATTTATAATAAGAGTGAAATGGTCTATTAGGTAAACACTTACTAGCCTAAACATTTTGAGGGAAATGGGATTTGGACTTACAGAATTACTTTTAAAAGAATTTAAACATTTAATAATGTCTTTTTTTTTCAACATAAGGGAATTTAAAGAATCTATTTGTAGGGTTGTGCATGTTTTTGTATTTTTGTAAAATTTTATATTGTAAGGATGATTTTGGGGATGGATTCAGCCTAATACGCAAGCCACTGTAGGCCAGGCAATGGGGTGGGTTTCTATTCACAAAAGGTCGGGAAGAAATGAAATTTGGTGGGATGGTAGACATAGGTCCCCTGATACTACACCTGAGTTTGCGACCTCGGGGGTTGCCGCTCGAGGGGTGGGGGGGGGGGAACTCTGCGTCGTGACGCTTTTCGGGAAATAGCGTTGTGGTAAGTGCTATCGAAAAAAGTTCAAATGAAATATGTAGAGAACAAAATTGTGCACATTTTAGTCTCTGTATTTTTCGTCTATGACCAATAGTTTTCGCTCTACGGCGCGCCAAAGTTGGGGGTTGATTTGCAATTTTCAACAAAATCTGATAATCAATCAAAAAATTCTGTAATATTTTTTTTCTGAAAGAGTAATATTTTCTGAGTCTGCAGATGCCCGATTTGATACATTTGGTCGTATATAACAAAATATATGATTTTTTGAAGCGCGAGGAAACTATTGGTCGTAGATGAAAAATACAAAGACCAAAATTGTGCACAGTTTTGTTCTCTACATATTTTATTTTAACTTTTTTTCGATAGCACTTACCAAAACGGCGCTATTTCCCGAAAAGCGTCGCGACGCAGAGTTTTCATCCCCCCTCGAGCGGCAACTCCCCGAGGTCGCAAACTCAGGTGTACTATCAGGGGACCTATGTCTACCATCCCACCAAATTTCATTTCTTTCCGACCTTTTGCGAATAGAACCCCTTTTTTGTACCCACTGCTGGCCTGCTGAGCCATTTGAGATGTGGGTCTGGAGACGTCTGTTACGAATTTCCAGGGCAGCCAATCGTATCAACAGCTCTAGTGTACAAGAAACAAGTCCCATAAAGCCACTCTCCAGAATCCTCGCATGTCTTGGTCACATCAACCGGAGACAAGACAATATGAAATGGTTAATAATAATTCAAGGAAAACCAGATGGCAAAGGAGAGAAGATAATATAAAATGATTAACAGCAAATTCAAAACGTTGATCTGATATCACCAAGGAGCTGATGGGAAGCTATTTTTGGCGAGGCTGGCAACAGGCAATTACGATAGATGATGTAATGCTATCAGACGTGCTATACAGCAAGGTAAGGTCAACTAAAATAATTTATGCTTCATAAAACGTGTGCCATGATATTGTAAAAAAGAAGTATCGATCAAAACAAACAAAAAAAAAATTTCCCACACCAAAATAAAAAACATGAATATATAAATTCATAGTTTACGCTACTTGCTGTAACATATCGGTAGGTTATATGGCATTCTTGGTTATTGATTACAACTCTGCGTTTGTTGGGTAAACTGCAAAAGATGTCTATCTCTTTGTATAGCATTCTAAAGCTTCAGCAGACGATCATACGGTTACTAACTAATTTGAAATATTCTGTGTCGGCTCAATAGCGTTCTTCTTATTATATAGACACGTTCTATCGGATTAAGGTGGAGACTGTGCAGGCCACGAGCTGGTATTATCATGTTAGTTGGAAATTTGCCGCATATATTAGACCACAACAGGTTGTAGAACAGTGACCCGGTAAGCGATGGTATTTAAGAAATTATCCAAGACTGCGAAATCGGTTCCTTCACCAAAGCTGATCCTTAACCATTACAGTGAAACTGATTGTGTACTTACTGAAAGAAGTTCTTGAGTATAAGGATGCGTCTACACTCGACTTCATACTCAAATCCGAATTAATACCAAATCTGGGTTCATTTGTGTAAAATAAACGACCCCATTCTTGCATCCGTCAATTTGGTGTTTTTGAAACCATTCCAATCTGATGACTCAATTGCCTTTGGTATGATACCATTACCATATGAGTTATAACAGTTCCATGGCGAAGCGCCTTCAACTGGTGAAAACGACTGTGCACGAACTCGTGAACTGTATGTCGTCTCCTGCCTCGCAATATCTCCTCCATTGTCAAATCAAATCAAATCAAATCAAATCAAATCAAATCAAATCAAATTTATTGGGTTTTAATTTACAATAGAATATTTACACAACATTTGAGAACTTAATTAAAAAAAAACAATGCATTATATATATTAATAGTATATAATATTATTCACCTATTTATATAGTACACCTAGATTAAATATACAATCTGTGTGTGTACCAATGACAATTTAACTATACTAATATTTATTATTTAAAAATTAAAATTTAAAACTTAAAATTTGCCTATATGATGATCGCAATCCTAAATGACAATATTATACTAATTATATTACATATGTGTATGTTATCCAAATATATTAACCACCTACTAAATATCTCATAAAATTATGTTTATTATTTTTTAAGTATTCAGATATTTTATCACAGAATAAACTTATGTTGTTATATTGCTTAAAATGGGCTGGTAAAAGATTATACAATTTAGGACCGTAATAAGTTATAAATCTTTTTGTTGTAGTATGTCTGGTTTGAGGTATTGTAACATTTAGGTTGTATTTTTGCCTTGTGTTGTGTTCATGTTGTATTGTTTTCAGTAGATTTTTATGTTTATGTGTAAATATAAGTACAGACTTGATATATAAAAGTTGAAGATTAAATACATTGAATTGCTTGAATAATTGTTCAGAGGGGTGGGGTTTGTTTTTTCCTAAAATAATCTTTATAATATGTTTTTGCGAAACATTTAAAGATTCTAGATTTGTTGAATAAGCACTTCCCCATATTATTATTCCATATCTAAGAATTGACTCGACCAAGGCATGATACAATGTCTTTAATGTATTAAAGGGCAAAATATTTTTTAGGTGGTAGAATTTCCAAACTAACTTGTGCATTATTTTTGTCGCTTGTGCTTAAATAGAAATCTTGCGAAATCTTATCTCTATAATATATTTTTTCTTTGTTTATACATTTTACTAATATATTTTCATAACAAGCTAAAAACCTACTCTTCGCCTGTTCACTGAACTTTTTATATAATTGTTACACATTCTATAGGATACTCTTCGCAGTTTTTTGTAAATAATGTTAGTTTTAGACATTTTTTATTTTATAGTACGAACTTGGTAAAATACTCAGTGTAAAATAAAGTAACAACACCCCATTTGGGTTTTGAACCCGGGACCTTTGAATTTCGAGTCAAACGCGTAAGAACTACACCACCACCTTACACGTAAAAAAATGTAAATTTTTACATTATAAGACACGAGCTAAACTCATATTTTCACGGTTGTATATTACATTATGAAATGTATATTTGTAAAATATATAAATGTTTAGATATTAAAATGGAATATCATTTCACCAGATTTCTATTCAATTTCAAAAACATAAAAATCAAAAAAATTTTTTTTTCAAATTTAAATCATTAATAACATTTTTATTTATCGATCGATTTTGTTCAAAACAATAGGGTTCTTCCTCTAGCCAACACTAATTTACTGTCCAAATTTCAGTACAATCGGAATTTTCTTTCTTGAGTTATCGTGCTTACAAGAAACGTGACGGACGGACATTTTGAAAGTTGTTCACAATTCGTTCACTAACACAATGACATGAAAATTTTTTGTCTGCGAGCGATATTTACGGTTTTAGAAATGTACCGATCAAATGCAATATACTCTTCGTTTTCGTATTTGCGAAGAGTATAATAATATACCTAATGCGTTGAAATATGATTCTCGAAAGATATATACTACAGACATTCAGTTTTTCTAGCAAGGTGTGATGGTGCAGTGGCTAAATTTTGGCTTGCAATCCAAAGATCGTGTGTTCGAATCCCACACAGGTTGCATGTTTTTTTTTGCAATTTTTTTTCATATATTTTCTTTCACAACAAAGTTGGTATCACAAAATTTAGGATGTCCAAAAACTAACATTATTTACAAGAAAACTGCGAAGAGTATCCTATAGAATGTGTAATAATTATATAAAAAGCTCAGTAAATTGGCGAAAAGTACCTACGTTTCTAGCTTGTTTTTCTTGTAGATAGATACTATTTTACCTGTTTTAATGGAATTAGGAAACATTTTTCTTTGAAAAAATAAATTTGCTAAATATGTGGAGCATCTATTACAAAAATAATCATTTTAGTAAGAAAATGGAAATTTGATCTGGCCCAGAGTTGCTTATTTTTTAATTCGCTTTTTAGTATACTAAATTATATATATATAATCAGTTTTTAACCTCCCCACAATAAAATTGTGGGAGGTTACTACAATTAGTCCAAAATCGAAAATTGAGATGACATCAAATCTTTACGTTTTGAGGTCCCAGGAACCCAAAAAAGTTGTTTTTGAAAAATGTCTGTGTGTGTGTATGTGTGTGTGTATGTATGTAGCACGATAGCGGCGAAGCTACTAAACGGATTTGGATGAAACTTTGCATGAGAGTTTCTTTAGTGCTCCAGAAGATCTGAAAAGGTTTTGGTTGAGATCGGATTACGTTTAGTACAACAACAAGTTGTTTATTTTATGATTACTTACAATTTGTAATTGAACCATTGAAAAGCAGTAAAAATTCCGATTTCAACGATATATCACACTTGCACTTTTTCGATTTGGGTTCCGTGAAAAAAATTAAAAAACAAAAATTTCACTTGTTTTGTCCTCAAAGCAGTGCAATGTACAGGGTGATATTCTAATAATGACAGAGGTGTTCAGTGATTTCGGCTGATAACTCGGGAACGGTTGAAGATATCGAACTGAAATTTGAAACGTAGGTATAAATATTGTAGACGGACGGATTACGAGTGAATTAATAATACACCTACGTCACATGACGTCACAAATAAGAAAAATTCTTAGAAACTGGTGCAGATATCGACTTAACTATTGGAAACATCCAATTAAAGTTTGAAACGTAGGTGGAAATATTGTAGATGGATGGAATACGAGTGAATTAAAAATACACCTACGTTCTGATGACGTCGTAAAAGCATAAAATTCTTATAACAGGCGAACTGATGATATCAAAAAAATATTTCTACAAGACGAGTCACGAAATTTTTTTTTTAATTTCCAAGAAATGTCAAATTTTCGAAAAAATGTTAAATTTTCAGGGAAATGTCACTTTTCAGAAATATGTCAAATTTTCAGAAAAATGTCACTTTTCAGAAAAATGTCAAATTTTCGAAAAAACGTCAAATTTTCGAAGAAATGTCACCTTTCAGAAAAACGCCAAATGTTTGAAAATTGTCAAATTTTCGGAGTAATGTCACTTCACAAAAATGTCAAATTTTCGAAAAAATGTCAAATTTTCAGAGAAATGTCACTTTTCAGAAAAATGTCACTTTTCAGAAAAATGTCACTTTTCAGAAAAATGTCAAATTTTCGAAAAAACGTCAAATTTTCGAAGAAATGTCACCTTTCAGAAAAATGTCAAATATTTGAAAATTTTCAAATTTTCGTAGTAATGTCACTTCAGAGAAATGTCAAATTTTCAGAAAAATGTCAAATTTTATTAAATGGACTCAAAGGAAAATTCCCAAAAAATACTACGGGTCCATTTGTGGTATAAGTTCTCTGCTGGTGTGTTAAAGCGTGCAGACTGTATGCTGAGTATTTTTGACTATCAAGTGCATCGAGAGATTACAAGTTTTTTTGACGTTTATAAAGCCCACGGATGGTGTGAGAGGCCATCCTGAACCGCTTACAATCCCTACAAGTGTAAGCAACCCCACCGGAACGCATTCGGTGAGTTTTTCTAATAAAACTTTAAAAGTGACAGTGACGTTATATTTTAAAAACTATTTCCGCTACTTCTGGCATCCCGCCGGAAATTCTTCCTGCAACATAACCTAAAAATAGTACTACATAACCTAAAAACAATTTAAGACATTGGTACCAACGTAAACATTTTTCAAAAACCAAAGTCCCCAGAGAAACATTGGAACCAAAAATTTGACAGCTATCACTTCCCCGACCGATTTAGTGAAAAATTGGTCGAGGCCAAAAGATAAAACAAAATATACCAACTCAAACTTAAACGATCCACCATGAACACTACCCTGGCTACATCTGGCAGGGAAGCTGTCCACCAAGATTTATATGGTTTTTTCCAAAGATGGACATCCCTGCCATCCATCCCATTACCAACGAACAGGTTTTTTCGTTTAGTTGTTTCCCGTATCAATAATCAAAATTATTAAGTGCTCTTGCCTACGAACGTTTTTATAGAATTGTGTTTATTTTTATATTCATTTTAGGTCCATGTGGACACATTATAATTTTAACCTAGTCTTTAAGCCTGCCTACAGAAGACAGGAGCTACTTTTCTATTTTTCTCCAAGCCAAACCAGACCTACCCCGTCTAGCCTCACACTCGCCACGGCGGTGTTCACCGTGGTTGTCTGGCTGGCCCCGGGCTGGGATCCGATGAAGCATATATTTGTATTAAAAACATTGAATAAAATGTTAATGTTGTGCAGACTATAAATTTAACACTCAAGTTCTTAGGTCCAAATCCCACCGAACGAAAGACTTTTTCTGATTTAATACGAAAAAATAGTTCAACTTAATAAATATAATTAAATGAGATCGTTCATATTGTTTAGTGCCCTTTTCGGCTTCAAAGATTCACCGGGTGTGGAGGTTCCAGCCGCTTCCAGTAGCTGCCGATTTTTTTTATATATAATCTTTACGGCTGGTTAATTATTTTTGTTTAGCGTTTCTAAAAAACTTATTTAAATTAAAGACTACTAATATGGAATTTTCATGTTCGACTCCATCAAGTTTAATTTACCTGTATATTTCTAAAATTTGTATTTTCCTAAAATTTCGGTTTTTATTATATGCATCAGAGAACACATTTCATGCTACTTCATGCAATATGGAAGAATTCTACCCTCTTTAATGAAATTATGCCAAATTTCACAACTATTACAACATATTCCACACAATCTCATACTGCATGATTTGTATTTGTAAGAAATAAATGTAATAAAATATAGTGTAATTGAAACATTATACAAAGGGCATAAAATTTTCTCTTTTTCATGTATTTACATATTTTTTCTGATCCATACATTATTCTAGTTCGCCTCCCTTTGCTGCATGGTACGCTTGACAACATCATGCATCACGTATCTGTAAATTATAAAATTCTAGAGATAACGATACTGGAGAGACGATTTCTCAACACAAAAGAATGACTAGAAAATTAATAATAGTATTCTACTAGTCATATGATAAAATTATGATGTGGAAATTTGAAAATATTCATTAAAATACTTCTTATCAGCGAAGAACGTTCTCGTAACAATCACCACTCTTTCGCTCATAAAATAGAAACGTCGTTATAAATATAATTTTCCCATTCGTTGACAATTAGCTAACTACCCCACCAGCTATTGTGGCTGGTAATTTATGTGACACATTATAGCAAAATAAAACACTTTTTTCACAGCTATTACTTCGTAAATCAATATTTATTGATACGGAATTGATTCCGATTGTGTATCGAGGAAAGGGGTAACAGGCAGAGACTTTAAAATTTATGACACAACAAAAAGTTATAACGTCGTGATATATTGCCGTTCGCAAGTGCATGTTGCTTACATTTTTGAATTATTACCATCCCTTATGTGAAATGGAAACGGCTATAAGATATTGCCGGGAAATTTATTGAATTCGTATTTTGTGAGACACAAGGGACATGGTGCAGCGCCTCTTCGTACTAATTTTACGATATTTTATATACATATTATATAGAGCGCTTTCTAACTAAATATATTAAGGTGCGTGTATAAATGCGTATTTTTCGAAATAAGGTTAAAGAGATTAAAGTTAAGCAAAGAATAAAATTAAATTTTCAAATTATTTATTAAGACTGTTTTTGAATAATAATGAATCACACTTAGATATTTATAAAGATATGTAGCAAATTTTAATCGTAATTTTATTCCTTCATTACTACCAGTCGCTTAGGTCTGAATGTCAATATCTGCGCTGAGCAAGATGACCTGCCAGTGGTTTCCTTTGATATATATTTTTTTAATGATTTTATTAATTAGCGCAGAAACCCCCTATATTTTTATTTTGAATGTATCATTTTTGAGAAATACATAAGTAATTCAGTGTTAAATGTTAAATAGTAAGTGAGTAAATTTATTTTCTTCCACGCATACATGTGTAAGGAAAGTATATGTATGTATTACATAATGTCGCACTAAAGAGTGTAACATCCCTCTGGATCTTTATTTATTTTTTTCGATTTGAACCAAACTTAACTGTGTATCATAGATTTTGTACCTTAGCAAGTGTTATTACGTTAATATTATCATAACATACCCCTCATATGACAGCCTACCACGAACCACTGACCATTACTATTTATTTTCTTAAAACAAAATGTATTAAATTCTTTTAGGGTATAAAATATATTATTCAGCATGTGTCTTAATGTACCCTTAAACTTATTTAGATTGGCGACCATCCTCAGAATTTACTCAGACGGTAAGTGATTGCAATATCTTTATAAAATGTACCTCCAGTAGGTGACGCTTCCATTTCACACTCTCATTCAGGTATACACCCAAGAATTTAGTACCATCTTGCAGTACGATATCTTATTGGGTGTGATAGACGATTGTATCCGGAATAGAATGCGATTTTGTGTGTTTTAGTTACATCAATATTGATTTAGTTGCATAGAACCAGTCATTTACATAATTTAACATTTATTCTGTACATTCCGGTAATACTTTTTTTAATTAATGCTGGTAGGTTATGTAAAGCAGTCAGTCCTTTACGTATTAAATGTTAGGCAAGTAAAAATCTTCTCTTCAATAGAAACAGAGCTCAGCAAAATTCTTAGGTTGGGGGTAGCTCGTCTCCTGGCGTTGGTGATTGCCTTTGGTCACGGAAATAGGCCTACGTTAAATAAATAATTAAAATAAAGAGATCATATGCATCTTAAAGTTATCAACCAGATCGTTGGCGTAGATTTGAAAAAGTACGTGGCCACTTATTGATCCCTGTGGAACACCACATTTAATCATGTTTTTTTTGTTAGTTTTCTTTGGTATTACCTCGTTGCTGACAATTTCATTTAACTCCACGTACCTTTTTCGATTATCTAAGTTGAACTGGTATCAACTACAAGAAATGACCCTAAAACCACACAGAAATGTAGTTTTTATAACAGGTATTAACGATCAACGCAGTCGAACGCTTTGGTTAGGTCGCAAAATACACAAAATGTGTAGCATTGTGATTCTAGACATTTGGTTATATTGTTAATTAAAGACAGAATTCCCTAGTAGCACAAATATTGGACTAACGCTCAGTCCATGTTCGGACCAATACATAAATATTGGTTCTACGTGGATTGTACGTTGGTCCAATATTTTGTAATGGTCCAACTGGTCCACTGATATTTTGTTATGTGCGGACCAATATATAAATATTGGTCCTACGATAAATATTGGTCCTACGTGGATTGTACGTTGGTCCAATATTTGGTGCTACTTGGTCTGCGTCACTTGTGTTGCGACCTCTTTTAAATCCAAACTGTACATCTGTCAACACGTTTTTTAAACCATTTCTTTTTATAATATGTTCCTTAACAGCCAATTCAATAACTTTCGAGCGGGATGTTTGTTCTATAATACGTTATGACCGTTTTTCTTTTTTTTGTGTGTATTACTATAATTTCCACTATTTTAAGGCCCTAGGAAGGTTTCAGTTGTAAATGAAATATTTACTACAAATTTTAGAGAATCTTCAAGTAAATTAATATATTTTTTAATTTACAGGGTTGGGCAAAAGTATGTAATAATCGCAAGAATTTTGTCCGTAGAAGTTTCCAGAAAAAATGCTTCAAGGAGTATAGTGATTGTTGTTACTGCGCACATTTGGGTGCCCTCCAATTTATTTTTGCGTCAGCGGTTTTTGAAATATGAAGTCACCGAAATTTTTTTAAACCTATTTTAAACCCACTTTGTGGTGCAGTTTTTTATTCTCGTCTCAGTCGTATAAAATTTTGTATAGGTTGCATAAGAAAAATGTTGAGAAAAAAATTAAAAATCGTATTATTTCTCTGATTTATAGCTATGCGATAAAATGCTCTACCAGAATTAAATAAAGTTAAATTCATGTAAATGAAGCCCGCAATAAGTGAATTGAACAACGACAAATATCATTCATTGATGTTCATTCTTTCCGTATTTCTTTCCATGTGTTGGTGTCAAATGCAAATTGCAACCTTCGTAACGACAAAGAACTGAAATATTAATGACGATCGGCTTTGGAGACCGTAAAAGAACACAACTAAAGGTATGCAACTTATTTAACCAGAGATATCCAAATCAAATTCCGTTGACCCAATCTGCAGTGAGTAAAGTTTTAAAAAGAATTAACAATATTGGTTGTGTTAAAAATGCTCCTAGAACTGGACGACCAAAATCGGCAACCAATGAAGGTAGCACGTTAAATATTTTGTTAAGGCTCGAAGAGAATCCACAAACATCGACCACGTAGCTAGCATTAAATGAAAATTTAAGTCGTCGCAGTGTAGGTATGATTTTGAAAAAAGAAAAATTATTTCCCTACAAAGTTCATTTGGTGCAGGTGCTCTCTAAAGACGATTTTGACAGAAGACTTGAGTTTTGTGAAGAAATGGCTCAAATTTGTAATCGTGTTGATAATTTTGCGCATTATATTTGCTTTTCTGACGAAGCAACATTCTGTCTTAACGGAACAGTTAATCGGCATAACTGTTGAATTTGGTCTAGGGAGAATCCTCATTGGATCCAAGAAGCTCACACCCAGCATCCTCAAAAAATAAATGTGTGAGCAGAAATTTTTAGGGGAAGCATTATTGGCCCTTTTTTTATCGACGGGACATTAAATGGTTTAAAGTATTTAGAGCTCCTGCGGAACGATGTTATTCCTGCTTTGAGAAATGGGGAAGAAGGAGTTTTAGAGAACGTTTGATTTCAACAGGATGCCCCCCCCTAATTATGCAATAATAGTCCGAGAATTTTAAATGGCCGCTGGATTGGAAGAAGAAGTGCTATTGAATGGCCTGCGTCTTCCCCGGATCTATCTAGATTTCTAGATTTTTTTCTCTGGGGGTACGTAAAAATAAAGTTTATCAAAATAGACCCAATAATTTGGGAGCTTTAAGGCAAAGAATTCGCGATGAAATAATGCAAATACCCCAACATGTTCTGGTAAATTCGACAGGAGGCTTAATGGATAGGCTTGGTTATTGTCAATTAGTGAATGGGGAACACTTTAAACAGTTGCTGTAAGCGAAGCGTTTTTCACTTCTATTAATTCTCTCTTGAATAACTTTATTTTTCGTCTATTATTGTTACTTGTTATAATGTTTATTAAGTTTCGTCGCATTAATAAAATAAAATGATTTCTATTTTCTTTCTCAAAATTTTTCTTATACAACCTATACAAAATTTTATATGAATGAGAAGAGAATAAAAAACTGCAGCAGAAAATGGAAAAAAATATAAGTCGCCATTTAAAAAAAAATTGATTACGTCATATTTCAAAAACCGCTGACGCAAATATAAATGAGAGAGCACCCAAATATGCGCAAAAATAAAAATCGCTTCAGGTATTTTTTCAGGAAACTTCTACAGGCAGATTTATAGCGATTATTCCACACTTTTGCCCAACCCTGTATATTTCATCATACCCGTTATTTCCTTCGCTTTTATTTATCTTAGTACTTAGAGTTAAATATACTTTAATAATATTATCCAAAGTTCCTGTCATCGGAAAATTTCTTCCCGGCGTCGCGGCGCCGCAGACACTTCTGTCATTGGCAACATTTAAAAGACAAAATAAAGTCACCAAGAATTTCTGACGACTCAGAATTTGAATATCTCTTTTCGATACCACGGAAACTACCTGGGGAGTTTTATGTGTATAATAAAAAGTAGTCCGTGCAATTAGAGAATAATGATAGTTGTTTTGACTCTGAAATTTCTAACATGCATTTTGTTTATGATCTGGCTAATGGAAATGGAGCAAGGTATTCTATCGAATTACTAGTTATATTAAATTGTTTAGAAAAGCTGTATGCAGGCATTTTTTTAAGGTCAAGTAGTATGTACCTACCATACCTCAATAAAGATTTTAGATTTATTCTAAATTTTATTGAGAATAATTTCCATTTTTTTGTGCAACACGACCAATACGACTAGAAACATTAAAAAAAAAACAGATAAAAACGATGTTCTGCTGTTTACATGTTGAAACAAATATATTCCCGACCTCACCTGAAGTTCAAAACTTATAGACACACTTTTCTCTATGTGTACCTCAAGTTGCGGTTAAAAAATTCTTCTCCCAATTTTTTTTTTTTTATTATTATTATTTTTACTCCTAAAAAGCCCACACCTTTCGTTATGGTCATAGAAAATATAAAAACTCTAACTCATCGTGTGCAAAAGACATTTCGTCGGTTGCCAAAATCAAATTAGTCATAGTCTACATAATCAACTTCATAAATAATAAAATTCTATTACAATAGTTTTAACACAGTCAGTAAAAATTTAATGCCAGTTAAGTCAGAACCGTGCAAAATAGGTTTAAATGAATAAATATTAAACATATAGACGAGTTATGAAAAGGGCACGCGTCCACCGAATGCATATGTCTTTTTATTCTTTTGTTTGTGCTTTTATTTCATTTTTCACGGTAACATCCCTTTATTCTCACCCGGGCACACCCCTTCTATTCGATACGTATTTAATAAAGGCCATTGGTTACAATGAGCGATTATATTCGGTTTGTGGATCATTTTTAAAATTAACAGAAAACTGATACCTCGGGAAACGTCGCGTCGTACAGGGTTAGACGATATTTTATTTCACAGTTCGCTGTTCGCTTATAAATTCGCGATATTGCTTTGGATAATAATTTCTCGAAATATATGCATCTTATCTATAATCTTGTATAGTTGAAAAGATAAATAAACATATTTCTATACGACTAACAAATAATATGAACATTAAATGCAAGGGCGGATTTACGGGGGGGGATGGGGGTAATTACCCCCCCCCCATGAATTACAAAGATATAAAAAAGTATTGGCGAAATAAATAATTTGTAACGAAAATTTAGAAATGTGATCTAATGTGGGATTGTAAGATGCGTTACCTCATTGTGTCATGAGGGAGCGTTTAAGCTCCCTTTATTTGTATTTTTGGTTCTGCCTCTTCTGGGTCTTCTTGTGATACATGTTGCCGCGTTGTGTCGCTGCTGTTTGTGCCCCTATTTTTGTTTTCCTACTTCTATATATCTTCTTCTTCTGAGCCTTCTGATTCCTCCGTTTCTGATTCTGGTACTTCAATTTGTTCATAGGGAGTATCCATCTATTTTGTGTTCCTCTCCGCTGGCGCTGGTTCAACTCTCTTTTGTTGACGGGTCTCACTCCATTATTAGGCTTTTCTTGAAGTTTGTTTTCAGTCCAAATGTGTTCTGCGCAGGCGCGTATGTAGAAATGTGTTCTGAGGGGGGCAACCAGGGGGGAACCAAAATTAATATTTGGTATGTAAAAATACATATGCTTAAAAAAAAACGAAGTCAAACTAATACTTAGTATGCAAAAACAGATATGAAATAATTGTCATTATCCCAAACTTCTTAAACCATGTCGCGCCTGAGGGGTCAGTTGCCCCCCTTGTCCCCCTGCGTACGCACCTGGTCCTGCGGCGATTAGGAGATCATCGGCGTATGTGTATGTTTTCTTAGAAAATACCATTTTTCTGAAAGAAGCCTGCACCACGCATACCTCCGTTGAAATGCTGTGAGAATCTGAGAATTCAATTTTGACGCCGTATATCAACAATGTCCCCCATTGATTATTTCGGGTTTAATCCAAATTAAATTTGTTTGAGTAATTTAATAATTATAAAAAACCTCACTTGAAAATTTACGTAAGAAATTGTTCTGTCCCTACTTTAAGAGTAATGCATTTGATTATTGCGGTTTAATTTATATTAAATTCGTTTGAGTATTTTTAATAATTATGAAAAAAAGCATTATTTGAGAAATATATATATGACCATATTTTACGATACGTTATTATTATACGTTATTTCTGATATAAATTAAATTAAATTCATTTGAATATTTTTATAATGATTAAAAACAATTTATTTGGCCATATTTCAATAATTTACTGCTCTCATAAATTTGTCGACAGATGTCGATTTTTCAAGGGTCTGGACCTAAACATTTTAATGATTTTATAGGGCAGATACTTGTAGTCATAAAGACCTAAATAAACTAAGGTGTACTTATCTCTTATATACCTGGGTTTGGGTCGTGTTTATATATTCGATTCTTTAAGCTCGTTTCTTTATGCACCACACTGATTGCCACTAAATAACTCTGTATTAGTTATTTCAAAATATTAATTATATTTATTATTTTGTTATGACACATCAGTTTAATCGAAATTTCTTAAGCGACAATTCACCTAAGCTTTGTCAAATTTAACACAGTTTTACCGGTTTTTTTAACGTGGGAGAGTTTCAGACGCACAACCTTTTACTCCGACTTATCCCACTGCAAATCACTTGATAAACTGTATTTACTTTTCATAATAAATTTCTAGTTTCTGTCATTTTAAATAATGTATTGAAAACTATTTTCCCAATATCCCGCAACTTAGAAATGTCTGAAAATCTACATTTACGAAAAACAAACTAGTAAAAAATATGGATATAAATATAGTATACAGTAGATACTCGTCTACTCCTACTTCTTTAAAAAATAACAAAATAAACGTTTGATAAAAAGAAAAATGTTTTAACTTTATTTATTGCTTAATTTTAATGCTGCATATTTATTAAAAAATCGTACTCATCCGGGAGATTACACCCCTCCCCCCATGATAGAAAGCTAAATCCGCCCTTGATTAACTGGGTGATTTTTGGTATATAATGCCATCAATTAATCCCACAGGGAATTATGATGAGGGAATTCTGGTCATTATACATACCCCTTCGTGTACCAATCAGAAAATTATTAGTTTTGTCACTACTCGTCAATTTTATGGGATTGTAAAAAAGTACATGGATCTTCGGCCGCCACACGTGACAATAAGCTCATTTTTTTTAAATTACCAAAGAGGTAAATGCACCATTCAACAAATTGAGTAAAATAAGTTTACTGTACTTGGAAAACAAATAGCAACTTATTTGAATTTGCCAAATCCTGAACCGGTTATTGCTTTCGGATATCTTCGGCTACACTATACGTGGATGGAGGTGGTCACGAAGGCTGGAAGTCCTCACTCGTAGCTGAAGAATACATCGACCAATCTGTTGAAAATAAAATGATAACAGCCGAAACTATTTCAAAGCAAGTGAACAATGCTACGGCTTCTACTTCTACAGCTGCTAGAGTGGTTAATGCTGACAGTATTACTACCGTTGAAAATAGTGCTAATCATACTCGCTGCGCTCGCTCGAGTTGTAATCTCCATCCTCAATAATAATATTCCTTCATTCGTTGCATAATATACTATTATTATATACGTATGCGTATGGCTTCAAACCTAATATAGGTCGTCTAAAAATCCTATTACGTCTATGGCAACTATGCGTAAACAAAGTTGAGACAAATATCAAATTGAAGTACTTCTAATATCCAGTAAAAGTAGTAGAAGTTCGTCACTCCCGGTACTAAGTACTCTGAAAAATTACTTCAAATATTCAGTAATTTACTTGAAATTCAAAATGTATGTACAAAGTAATTACATCTTAAACAAATTGAAGTACTTAAAATGCTTACAGTACTTTAAAATACTTTCTTGGGGGCCAAATAAAAGTATCGTAAGTACTTATTTTAGTTACTTAGAATAATGTTTGGTACTTTTATTCGATTATTGATACTTGAAGTATTTTGATTGTACTGTAAGTACTTTTTAAGTATTCAGCACTAATATTTGAATATTTTGGAAGGTTTTACTGTGTGGTACAATGTGGTAGGTACATTTTCCTAACGCCAAAAAACTTAAGTCCGTTTTCCATTTTATTGGAAATTTCAAAAATCGACTTCTACAGAAAAAAAACAAATTTTTCTTTTCATTTAGCCATAACCAGACGTGATGCAGAGGAGAAAGTTTTCTGCGTCTGTGTCTGCTTTTAAGCAAAATATTCTAAAAATATTTAGTTTATCATTTATTTTTCTTTTAAATTTTGAAATGTAAGGAGTAAGGAACAAATAGTTCAGTATACAATTTTCTATTACTCACCACATTCCATTATTTTTTTATGGAAGCTTATTTGGGGCCATAAAAAAATGAAATTTCAACTTAAATTATCGAAATTTCATGTTAATTAATCTAAAATCAACTTAACTAGTTTCTATCTGTGTACTAGATCCGAGATATGTGCCGAAAAAAGATCTTTGGTTTATGTATTCACACTAAATCAAAATTTTATTTTGTTACCCTTTTTAATAATGAGATGGAGGTGGTAATAGGGTTCGCCTGATGTCAAAAAATTTTGAGACATTGGTTTTCGCACATATACTAAATCATAATTTTATCGACTCTTACTTGCTTGCTTTACCTATTTACCCTCTTTCCCCCAACCATTCAATGGAATATGATCAAGATATAATCTAGTTCCAGTTTTCGTTCTAATACATAGATGAACCAAATTTCAAGTCAATATCGTAAACCATTAGAGAGTAATCGTGCGCACAAAAAAGTTACAAGCAGACTTATAGACCGGCAGACAGAATTTTTTTTATTCAAACCCTAAAATCTTGACGTTTTATGACATTCTAGTTCTATTTGAACAAAAGAAAAAATTAATTTTTTTTTACCGTTGCCATACTTCCACGATGGAATTAAAAGTTTTAGAATTGTCATTCCATAACAGTGAATACTGCCGCTAAAATTAGTATCAAGAAATACAAGTGGATTTTGGTGTCTGAAATTTAAACTTTTTAAGGAAAAAAAATTAACATTTATTCTTCAAACATAACTTGGATTTGGTCTTTTGGGGTGATTTTGAAAAACTTTTCCTAATTAATTTGTTTTTAATTGTCTTATAATATTTACATTTTTGGCATTTATTCTGAACGTCCGAATCTATGTATCTACTCATTAAATAATAAACCGTTTGAGTAGTATGAAGTTTCGATTCAAATCATTAAAAAAAATCGAAATTTCAACTTAATAATTTTTTTTCGTCGTGGCCTTCATACGCTTGCTTCCTTAAGTAAAGGTAGCTAAACTGATAAATGTAAGGAAAACTTGTAACATTTACTTTCATGTTAACTCTGAAAACAAGCGTCCTTTTGAAAAGTCCTATCCATTTCGTCTCGAATGTGAATTTTTTTCAGACATTTCACTTTGCTAAACCCCTTAAAAGAAAGACGGCAAATGAAGTAAGATTAAGCAGGCAAGGCGTACACTTTGAGTCCCTATAATAGGAATTATGGGAAGAGTGAGCACCGAGGTCAGATTTGAAAGCCTTGAGCTCAGTGAAAAATGGTTTAAAAATTTAATTATCTTGACATCAACTGCGGAAAAATCGCCGAGTGGAAATGCTCCTTTCAAAACCAATTAACTTAAAATACGACGAGAGCGCTCTGACAGATTTACTACGTTTATATTGCAGTGTTATTACGATTTTATATTCACGTTGTTTAATAGCTACTCTTACTATTATTATTACATTATGTTCTTGATTTACGCTGTTATCTGAAATTTGCTTAACGATATAGTATAAAAACATTTATCATGGTCAGTAGAATTATATACATTTCTCACAGCAAACGGAACAAAGTTACAGGTAGGGGGTGCTAGGGAGTGACTGGGTGGTTCAAATCACTTTTTATCGTCATATTCGGTTTCAGCGCACCAAAAAACCTGCTTTTCAACTTTTTAGAACAAGTGTAATTTCAATCCCCCAGGAGGGTTGTAAGGGGAAAATTGGGTAATTAAATCCATGTTTTATTGTCATATTCGGTTTCAGCGTCCCAAAATACATGGGGGTAGTGAGGTCTACACTCTCGGTTTCGATTTTTTTTTATTTTTGTGTGCCTGTGTTATCAATACACAGGGTGAGCCACGGTGGGTGGAGTATTAAAAGTATATGGAGAACGGATCAACTGATTGCTTTGAAATTTTGGTTTCCAAGGTAATCGAGTATGATTTCTCCAACTAAAATATTTTCGAAAGTGCGGTGTTGCCACTGGCAACATCTTCGTTATTTTAAATGGAATACCCTGTATATTTTTACATTTTTTTGGATCGTCGTTTCTTTCCGAGTAACTTTTGTTAATATTATCCCATACCTATCTCAAGCCGTTTTCGAGATAATAATTCTTTTCTGAATTTATTGCCAAAAATTTGACTTTCAATAAATCGTGTTTTCTCCTACCTACGCAGCAATTAAAAGATAATGTTTTAATTGCGGCTAGGTAAGGCCTGGAGGCATTTCCTCCATTAATCAAATGTTCCGAATATCATACAGGGTGAATTAGAGAACGCTTTCTATAAGTGACTTAGAAAAATGCACGAAAGTCAATTTTTTTATATGGAATGCCCTGTATATTATTACTGATACTGATTTGGAAAGATGATACATTTACCTATTTAAAAAGGTATTATATACCCTATACCTAATGCGCACCGTTTTCGATTTATGGTAAGGTTTCTGTGACCTTACCAAGAATATTAGTCTTTTGGTATATCATAACGAGTGGGCCATGAAATTTTTATTTTGTCATTTTGTAATGATAACAGACATGCTATTTTTCTAAATAAATTTGACGTTAGTAATATTTGCACTTAATTTGAATAGCTGTATCACAAATATGGCGGAAAATAATTATACAAACACAGTTTTAATGGATTTGTCCATAAATCGAAAACGGTGCGCATTAGGTACGGGGTATTACCTTTCTATATAGATACTTATTGAAAGCGCTCTCTAACTCACCCTGTATGATATTCGAAACACTTGATTAATGGAGGAGATACCCCCAGGCCTTGCCTAGCCGCAACTAAAAAATGATCTTTTAATTGCTGCCTAGGTAGAAGAAAACACGATTTACTGAAAGTCAAATTTTTGGCAGTAAATTCAGAAAAGAATTATTATCTCGAAAACGGCTTGAGATAGGTATAGGGAAATATTAACAAAAGTTACTCGGAAGGAGACGATGATCCAAAAAGTGCAAAAAGATACAGAGTATTCCATTTAAAATAACGAAGATGTTGCCAGTTTTACATATAAGTGGCAACACCGCACTTTCGAAAATATTTTAGTTGGAGAGATCATACTTGATTATCTTGGTAACCAAAATTTCAAAGCAATCGATTGATCCGTTCTCCATATACCTTTAATATTCCACCCACCGTGGCTCACCCTGTATAGAAATAATAGTTGTTATATTGTTTTTCATGCTGAATATTAGATATAGTAACTGCATGGAAGAAGTCGACAAGTCGTTTCGTAGGGGGAACTCTTGTTGATATGCTGACTTGGTCAGACCTGGACCAATGGTATATGAAAGGAACGAATGGTTTCTTTAAAAGTTATCTACTGAATATCCAAAATAATACTTTTTAACAATGATGCAATCAGAAATACGAAGATATTTATTTTTAAAATTATATAGTTAAGATTTTCTATTTCAATGGTTTTTATTTTTATGTTATTCTTTACCGAAGTGTTTTTCAGTCTATGTAATTATTATATGACTATTTCGTTGATTTAAAAAACTTACACAAAGTAAAGTAAACATAATATTCCCTTTTTATTAATTACACATTTCTTTAGTCATTTTTTATCAACCTAACCTTTCTTTAACTTTCATTCTGGCATAAAAATAAAGTCATAATGATCACTGTAGTAATCAAACATATGCGTCCGATCGATGGTGCCCTTGATCGTGATTTTTGTTGTCCTGTCCGCACTACCAAACCAGCAAATTTGTTTTATAATTTAAATATACGATTATTTTGTTTTATTGTTATTTTATTAATGCTTCTAAAATGCTAATTGATTATATTAGAGTTGCAGAAAGCACTATCTGGTTGCCTGCAACTGAACTGTTTTATAAATTTATCATCAAAACGTTTCTACAGCAAAATTATAAAACATCATATAAAGCAGTTAAGAAATTATTTTAGAAACGTTTCCGTGACTAAGCTGTAAAATATTTCAGCTTATAAAACTAAATAATTTTATAGCGCTTTTTTAGTAACGTTCGGCAGTATTTTCAGCACCGTTATAAATATATGTTAAAATTATTTTATAATTGTTTCCTATTGTCTTATAAAACAGTTATATTAAAACACTCTTTGGGACAGTTTTGTTATTGAAAGTAAATTGTTGTTCCAGAGTCTGCTACATAATTATTATATAGCGTTGCAATCTACTGCAATATGGCAAAGGCAATAAAGTAGTTACAAAATGAATTATCAAAGAGTTTTTTGATCGGAGACACAAATTTTACGTAAAAAATTTTTTAGCCAATTTGACCAAATATATTTTTCACTTGTTATTTTTAGATCCGGCGCCTTCGCCAAAATTTCTCTAACTTAATTTTTCTTCTACGCTATTTTTATTAAAACAGAAAATGTTTTTAGTGCAAAATATTCTAAAGAACTATTAGAAAGCATCACAATATAAAACGTATGAAAATAATCATGAATTCGAGAATTTTTTAACTTTACCGCTGGTACATTTTTTGAGCTCTATCTCGGAAACTAGACGTGGGATCTAGTTGAGAACTCTTAATCGCAAAGTCAAAATCTACAATAATTACCAACTTTAGTAGCTTCAGCTGAATTAAGGAGAAACCCCTTAGATATTTTTAACCTCTCGTTGAAAATTCAAAAGTTACTAATGTTGATAAATAGTAAGTTAAAAACGTATTAAACTAATAATGTACTAGTCAACCATCCTAGGATGGCAAGTAGCCGCGCAGAGAGAGTAGCAATATCGTCAATGTTAGACACAGACAAACAAGATTTTTAAGCTTCTTAAGCTTGTTTGTCTCTGTCCAACAGTGACGGATATTTCTTTTTTCTATGCGCGGCTACTTGTCATCCTAGGATGGTTGACTAGTACCAGCACGTATTTAAAAGGTGCGCATATTTATTAAAAAAGTGAAAGTTTTCTCAATTTTAGTAGCTTGAACCTACTTAAGATGAAGAAACTCTTAAGTTATTTTTAATCTCTAATTACTAATTTTAAGCGGCAAATATAAATAATAACAAGCTAAAAACGTAGGTACTCTTCGCCAATTTACTGAGCTTTTTATATAATTGTTACACATTCTATAGGATACTCTACGTAGTTTTTTTTTGTAAATAATGTTAGTTTTTGGACATCCTAAACTTATAGCCAAAACTCTTGTCCTTCTACTTTAATTGCTATCTGACACAATTCAGTCCTCATTCTTTCATATTCCATTTTTCTATTCTTTTTGTAATTTTTGTTTTTTATTTTTCAAAATTTTGTACTTCCTAACTAAATTTTTGAATATAATCATAATATTTAATAAACCGTAAACAATAAATTAAGTGGTATAACATAGCCACTCGCTGTTGCTGAACTTCTTAAAACGGTTTTTTCGGTTAATAATTTTCCCGCAAAACTAATTTAATACATTTTTTATGCCATTCAATTATATTACATATACATTTATACAAATTATTTTAAATTTACATCGTTAGATAAGTTTTTATTTTAATTGCCTTTAATTTACTTTTTGTAAAAGGAGTTGGTCACTTGCTTACTATTGCTCAATAATCCTTTCCGGCCTCACTCCGTCCAGCCTTTCGATTGCTACAGAGATATTTCGCACGATAGAATTATTAATTGTTAATAAATTTGTTTAGATTTGATTTTGATTGCAAAGCAAACCTTTAACCACTGAACCATCAGAGATCACTACAAAAATTTAATGTCTATTATATATATCTTTCGAGAATCATATTTCAACGCATTAGACATATTATTATAAAATATATATTAGTAAAATGCATAAACAAAAAAATATATATTATAGAGACAACATTTCTCAAGATTTCTATTTAAGTGCAAACGACAAAAATTAAGAAAACATATTTTTTTAAATTAAATGATTAATAACTTTCTTATTTACTGATTGATTTTCTTCAAAAATAGGGTTCTTCCTCTAGCTAACACTAACTTACTTTCCAAATTTCAATATAGTCGGACTTTTCTTTCTTAAATTATCGTGCTTACAAGAAACGTGATGGACAGACGGATAGACGGACGTATTGAAAGTTGTTCAGAATTCGTTCACTAACACAATGATATGAAATTTTTCTCTCTACGAGCAATATTTACGGTTTTAGAAAAGTGCCGATCAAATGCAATATACTCTTCGTTTTTGCGAAGAGTATACTTTTATAGACCTTTCTATACCCTGTCAACAAACAAGACTAACAGGTCAACCTAACCTTTTTATGTAGTACACATCCTACTAACTAACCTAACCTCACCTAATCTAGCTGTCATTCTTATATTTATTTCTTAGTTTAATGGAGTATTTCCCCTTTTTTTTTTTTAATTCAGTTTTGGTGATATATATCAAGTGAAGCATAATCAATTTAAACCAAAACAATAATTTCTTAAATAAAAATAAGAAATAAGAATACGCCCGTCTAGACACAGATTTCAAATGACTTTATTTGGCAGGAAATAATTTAACCAATCATTGACAACTTTCGCTTAGACTGTAACTAACTTATATGAATGCCAAATTGTGTATTTACTTTACATTATTTTACCTATGACTCTTCTATTTTTCTCAATATCTTGAATATCAGTAAATATTATACACATGTATTTAGAAGGAATTAAAAGGTATTTATATTTGTTATTATGTAGAAGTTATCTTAAAAATGTAAACAAAACTTACTGCAAGGATTATGTGGCAACATTTCTTGCATGCCGCTAGCTGACACTTCTTGTCACAAAACAGGCCATGGGATCAAAAATATTTGAAGCTTGCCACCAAGTTCTTCGAATATCAATTTTTTCGGAACAGTTACAATTTTTTTTTCCGAAGCACTTATATTTGTGTTTTCACAACTTTTCTAAAATACCTTTTAAATGACATTATCTACTATTTGTAAATTACAGCAATACCTCGATGAAAGAAACTGAAATGCTTCAAATCAACACGACGGCGATGTTAGAACACATCTGTCATTTGACTAGCGGTTGACATTGTTGTCATGTTTTGCTAAATATGTTTTTAAAAATCTAATGGGCATTAAATATTATTTAAAATATTTAATAATTCACGCCTATTATTATTTTTTACATAAGAAAATTAAATTTCGTGGATAAATATATTAAAATTGATTTAATAAATAAGCTTTATATTCCTGTTTTCTTCAATTATCTTTGCTAGAACTTGAGAAGGAATTTCAACTTGGCAACATCATACTGTTTTGTATAAAACCATTCTATCAACAAATCCATACAGTCCAGCTACGTTATCGGCCAAACTACCTACGTCACCAATTTAAATCACCTGTTGCTCCACTTATTTTAACTTCTGTTTTCTAAAAAAATTGATAATTATTTTCGCGGAAATCTGTATTGGAAGGCTTGTTTGTACATATTCTATGATATTATTCAATTAAAAAAAAAAAATGAAAAGACTCCATTTAGGATTGAAATTTTCTTACCGTATTCCCAAGTTAATTAGCGGACAGTTTACTAGTGAAAATTTCCATGAAATGAGCAAGGGTGTTAAAAAGGAAACTTAACATGCAATTTAACTATAATAATTACAACAAATTATAGTTTTTATCAAAATGTTTGTGATTCTTGCTACAGTTATTTTTCTTCACTTATAAATTATAACAAAAATACAAAATAACTCTCTTTTGAAAAAAAAAATTGTTATATTGGTTCATTTAAGATACGGCTCTGTCACAAGTCTGTTACCTTTAAGACACATTATTTTATAGATGTTTTGTAGGAATCGCCTATAGTTCAATTATCTTAAAATGCTTGTTATTAACACAAAAGTATTTTATAGAGAGAAGCCACATTTCATAAAACCAGCGTTCGAGGTCGTAAATATGACAAAATATAAAAGTTTAAAAATCACATTTTTATTAATATTTATGGCATTTAATATGTGCTAATTATAAAGTTATGATGACTAAAACAAATTGGCGTTAAATTTCATTACAAAAAAAATTTGAAATGTCAAATCAATTTTTATAGAATTATAAAAATTATTAGAAACCTTCAGTAAACATGAGGGGCACTTGAAATTCATCAAAAACACACGGCATGATTCACAGTTAAATTTTCTTCGCATTAAAAATTGCAGGCTGTATGGGTTAACACGTCTCTAAAATAATTATTAAGTAAGTTTTTATCCACTATCCAGTAAAATCATTGAAAGCTTGGTATATATAGAGATCAGCATATTAGTATAGTAACTAGAGGTTTTAACTTCGGAATAATGTCATATTGAACGAATTTCGTTCATTTTTGAGAGTATAATAGTAAATGCTTCACAGAAAAGTTTCTATATTGTGCGGACGCTTGCTAATTTATAGCGGGTGGATGCCACCGCCTCTCCGGGGGTGACACTTAAAAAATATATATATTTATTGGAGCTGAATAGAATCAAATTTTAAGAAGAAAAGATTCTATGCAATTTTTCACATAAATTGATAGTTTTTAAGTTGTAAAATTGCGATTTTAGCTTAAAAAAAAAGGTATATCCAAACGGCTTTCGTCAAGTATCTCGAAAATATTACTTTATCGAAAAAATGTTACAGACCAATTACAGAAAGTATAAACTGGGAATTAATTATATTTTTTGTTTATTGATGTAGGATTAATAATTTCGGAGATATTTAAGTTTATATTTGGAATCCAAGTGTTTCGAAATTACCTTTAAAGTTTAAAATGCATTTTTTTCTAAAGCAAGTGCTTTAAATGAGCAAAAAAATTTGAGCATCTAGGTAATCCTACATCTTAACGAAAAACTATATTTGAGACAATTTTTTTTAAATTACTGGCTAATTAGAGTAACAAAATGGCGACCTTTTTATATAAAAAAATATAAATACGCATATTTTTCCGTCATAACTTCTTTATTTCTTATGCTACAGGAACGAGTAAAAAATAATTTGAAAACGTAATTAATTGTCTTTAATTTCATTTTTTAGCATGCGTGACGTAGGTGTCACAATTTCTGAGATAATTTAACATTTAAACTGCATTTTTCATCTTATAAACGTTCGGACGCCATTTGTAAACTTTCATATCTCCGAAACTATTAAATATATGTAAATAAATAAACAAGCGAAATTCATTATCAGTTTATGAGCTTTATTTTTCAACAAAACTAATATTTATTGAGATATTTGGAAAAGGAAAAAAAATCACGTTTTATCGAAAATACCTTTATAGTTTAAACTGTATTTATTCTAAAGCAAGTGCTGTATACAAACCAAAAAATTTGAGCATCTACGTCATGCTATAAATTAATGAGAAACAGTGTTTGAAATTTCTTGTTTTTTAATTACTGGCTAATTACTGTAACAAAATCGCGACGTTGTTATTAAAAAAATGTGTAGACGCACATTGCTTCGGTCATAACTTCTTTGTTTTTTATGCTACAGAAACAAATAAAAAAGTAGTTGAAATATTTTACCTATTAGCTAGCATTCTTGACGTGTCACAGTTTCTGAAATATTTAACTCTCACTCTAAATAATTATCTTATGAACACTTGGATGCCAAATGTAAACTTAAATATCTCCGAAATTATTAATCCTACATCAATAAACAAAAAATGTAATTAATTCCCAGTTTGTACTTTCTGTAATTGGTCTGTAAGATTTTTTCGATAAAGTAATACTTTTCGAGATACTTGACGAAAGCCGTTTGGAAATACTTTTAAGCTAAAATCGCAATTTTGAAGTCGTTATAACTTAAAAACTATCAATTTATGTGAAAAATTGCATAGAACCTTTTCTTCTTAAAGTTTGATTCTACTTCAGCTCCAATAAATATATATATTTTTTAAGTGCCACCCCCGAGAAGGGGTGGCATCCACCCCCTATAAATTAGCAAGCCCCCGCACAACATAGAAACTTTTCTGTGAAGCATTTACTATTATACTGCCAAAAATGAGAGAAATCCTTTCAATATGACATTATGTCGAAGTTTTGCATATTTTTTACCTCTAGGTACTGGTCTGTATTATATATTTGTAAGTATATGTATGCGCTTTTTTGAATACGTTTAAGAAATTGTTTTATTTTATTGGTGTTTTATAGCAATAATAACAAAGTGTGAAATATGTGCTTTATAACGCAATTAAATAAAGCTTCAATAAAACTATTTTATAGTGGCGGCACCGAATTTTCTTAGAGCCTGCGGAAATGTTTATACGGTTATTTTTTAATGGTTGCAATATTCTTTACAAAATGTCAACAGGGACTGAATTATTTTATAAAATGGTGCTAATTTTACATTTATAGCTATCGTAATAAGATTTTTAAAGTATTTCTGAGAGTAATATTGTTTTATAATATTTGTGTCGGAAACATTTCTGCAGCTTTTATGAATTTAAAAGAGGAAAAGTTCTGATCTTCCACCAAACCTGGTTCTTTTTGATATTGCATATTTGAGACTCACAGGGTCGTTTTTTATTCAGAACCACAAACACATTGGTAATTTTTTTTTGTTTAGAAGCGATATCTGTAAAGTTCCCGTGTCTGTACATTAAAAATACTTGCAAAGAACTGATCTGAGCAATGTAAGATGAGAAATAGAACACATTCAGATAATTTTTGGAATTTTTGTCTGTTTCTCTGTTTGTCGGTTTGTTTGAACGCGCATCACGCAGAAACTACTGAACCAATTTGAATAGGGCTTTCACAGGTAAATTTATCTAAGCTTGGAATAACATTGAGCAAAAAAAATTAGGTATTATTATAAATAATTTTGTATATGCAATAATTCATACATTACAATTTAAAAACCAATTTTTAATATATCTGCCAAAATTCAACAACTTTAATTTCCATTAAACGACAATTAACTAAATGTTAACTGTTATCCGTGCTTAATAACGCAAATAAAAACTGGTAGACACACATAACCATCCTGCATATTAAGCAGTATAATTTTTAATTTTCATTCGACGACACTCAAATAAAGCGTTATGCATATTAAACTTTTAATTCATCTTTAACGGCAATAAACCCATTGTCACCTTTTTTTACAACCGGCGCACATTACCAAATTACCAACGTTAAGAACCTTATGTCCTGACTTGCCCGAAGATTTATTGCCGCCGGCTATTTACATACCCAGATTCGTCGATTTATCACCAATTAGGAGCATGGATGGGCTGCGAACCCTTCGGCGTGGCGTCCTTTGTATTTTCATTCAATTTTCCAGTTCGACGGATTCGAAGAATTAACGATACTAAAATTATATAACATATCCAGGCGGATTGCTGGAATTTGCCCACCCTGGCCTATTATGCTCATGTGCTCGTTTGGCACACATTGCCTTTGTTTGATTCTTTATGAAGGATGTGATGGCGTTTTTACGTTAAGTAGACGGAAAACTTGTTTAATTTAAATGTTTATGTTGTAATTCCATGGGCCGTTCGATGAGAGCTGAATTAAAATATCTGTTTATGTTAATATAATAGGCTATTGGAAATATAGTTTGATTTTAGCTATTATCAATATTCCTATGGCTTGTATAACACCCAAGTTAAACTTCTTATAAACAGTCGATGTGTTAGTTGTAAATATTGTAACATTACTACAAGATTTTTTTATAATATAGGTTGCCACAATCATTAATTCAAATTTTCCTGAAAAATATTATTGTCTCTACGGCTACCATGATGAAAAGAAGAGAAAAAACACTTTTGTCAATTATCTCTTTTCTTGTAATTTGGGGAATTGCAAGTTATATTTAGTCTTGCATATGATATTCGAAAATCTTCCTTGCTTGGAGTATTTACGTTTGACTATTTCTTATTTAGAGTAAATACATTCTTATTTTGATAAACATAAACACACATTTCAAAAATGTATAAATATGTCAAAGTTAAAATATTACACTCTCTAAATACCTCTTTACAAGAATGTGCATTAGAGATATTAACTATACAATGAAATATACGTTTTTGAGCAATAAAAACGTTCTATAATAGAGTATGGAAAAGAAAAAAGCTACACTTTTTTTTTAAACAATTTTCTCTATTGTTAATACTTAACGATTTACAGCGACTAGTTTCTGGGACTCTATTGGGCAACCTCAATGTATTTCGACATGCTGAGTACGAATCAATACGAATCGTTTAACTCCATCACTCACCAATTTTTAGTAAATCCCGAAAATAACCTAAATTATGAGTTTTCTTAAGATTATTTTCGCGATTTACAAAAAAAATGGTGGGTGTTGGAGCTAAACGGACACCTGATTCGTGTTCAACACGTCGAAATACATAGGAGCCACCCAATGGAGTTCCAGAAACAGATCACTTTTTTTTTGTGGATCTGTGAATTACACATGCACACAAAAAAAAATTCATAGGTAAAAGGCCCTATCCTTGTGTTTTTTGAGCCGCTGATTCCAAATATCACGTAAAAAATACATGTTTCACTGCTCAATTTTTCGCAAGTGGACATTTCATCCCTAAATTCGGGGTTAAATGGCTATTAAATCTAATAGAACGACACGCGTTGAAATGAAACTTCTGAATCGTTTAAAATAACTCTAGTCACATACCTACTCCCAATGTTCTATCGTACCACGGAAATTATGGTGGTGTACTTTTTCCTCCAAAAAAACTACTACTACTACCACCCCTTGTTCTGATGATTTTTCCATAATACGCTTGTGAGGGGGTTGGCAGATCTGTGTTACTATAGGGAAGATTGGTATGTCGAGTATCTTTTGACCAGGAGACGCCAAAACAACCTCCGGGGTTGGAATCACCCCCTGCCTGAATGACAAAACATTCCGAAAATACTGCGAAAGGGCTGAAGAATGGTTTCCTCCAGTTTTAGAGGGCGAGTAACACGATAACTGCAATACTTTCCGCACTCTTCTGGAACTACCACTAAATAAAAAAAGAAACTGATTTTTCCGTACTACGCTTGTGAGGGCTTGACAGATCGGGGTTATTACAGAGAATATTGATAAATAGAACATCTTTTGACCAGGAGATGCCAAAACAACCCTGGGGGTTGTAACCACTCCATCCTTGAATGACAAAACATTCGGAAAATACTGGGGAAGGGCTGAGGAGCGGCCTTTTCTCATTTTTGAGAGCGAAAAACACGATGGTCGCAGTGCTTTTCCCCACCTTTCTGGAAATACCCTTAAATGGGGAAAAGCTACCCCTTGTTCTGATTTTTACGTACTATGCTTGTGAGGGCTTGACAGATCGATTTATTACAGGGCTTATTAATAAACAAGGTATCTTTGGACCAGGAAACGCCCAAACAACTCCTGGGGGGGTGGAGCCACCCCCTCCCTGAATGACAAAATATCCCGAGAATAGTGCGAAAGGGCTGAAGAATGGATTCCCCCGTTATCGAGGGCGAGGAAGTATTGCAACCATCGTGTCCCTCGTCCTCGAAAATGAGGGGAAACCATTCTTCAGCACTTTCGCAGTATTTTCGGAATGTTATGTCATTCAGGGAGGGGGTGGATCTAGCCTCCGAGGGTTGTTTTGGCGTCTTCTAGTCAAAAGATACTCGATTTATCAATATTGCCTGTAATAACCCCGATCTGTCAAGCCCTCACAAGCGTAGTACGGATAAATCAAGAACAAAGGGGTAGTTTCAGAAGGGTGAGGATGGGGCAAATATTGCAACCATTGTGCTCCTCGACTCAGTAACGGGGAGAATCTGTTCTTCAGCCCTTTCGCAGTATTTTCCGAATGTTTTGTTATTCAGGAAGGGAGTGGGGTTGTTTTGGCGTCTCCTGGTCAAAAGATGTTCGATTTATCAATATTCCCAGTTGATCTGTCAAGCCTTCATAGCGTAGTACGGAAAAATCAGAACAAGAGGTAGTTTTTTCATTTGGGGGCAGTTCAAGAAGAGTGGGGGAAAATATTGCAATTATCGTATTACTCACCCTCTATATCTGGAGGAAACCACTCTTCAGCCTTTTTGCAGTATTTTAGGAAGCTTTTATCATTCAGGGAGGGGGTGGTTGCAACCCCTGGGGATTGAATTGGCATGTCTCGATCAAAAGATACTCGACTTATTAATACTTCTTCTCATAACCCCCAATGCCTGTCGTTCTATTAGATTTAATAGCTATTTAACCCTGAATTTTAGGGATGAAATATCAATTTGCGAAAAATTGAGCAGTGAAACATATATCTTTGACGCGATATTTGAAATCAGAGGCTTAAAAAACATAAGGATAGTTGCCTTTCGCCTTTGGAAAATTATTATTTTTTTTTTGTATGTGTGTGTGCCTGTATTATTAGAAGAAAGTGTAAGATATCAAAATGTGAGAAGTTGTATGCGTTATTCATTCATGTAAAAAAATATAGGCATTCCATTTAAAAAACTGAAAAAATGTAAAACAAAAGACCAAAGCCATACTAGATTTTAATACTAAAATAAAGAGCACCTCAATTTACGCAAAAATTATTTGAAACAATCATATCTAAAAAACCGTTTGAAATAAAAATCAAGTATATGATATTAAAATGTGGAGAATTGTATGCTTTATTCATCCATGTAAAAAAATTATAGGCATTCTATTTGAAAAAACTGAGAAAAACAATAATTAAATCTAAAGAAATGTATACAAATATTTTGGATACCCGAATAATAATTTCAGTAAATACATCATTATCAAATAACAGCCTACCTTTTTAGAAAAAACAATTAATAAATCGCGGAGATATGGCAGTCAAAAAAATGTTTGTAAATTGCCAAAAGAGAACAGTAAAAATTCATAACTTGGCAACGCTGCATCCAATTGACAAAATATTTTAGGGTGTAATACAGGACCTTTGGAGGCTTAACTGGCGTCAAAGAAATATATAGTGTTCCATTTAAAAAAATTATACTCTCTTGTGTAACTCGTTTTTGTGACACCTTGTATAATTGAAAATAATTTTACGTTATAGTAAAGGTGAAACATTGAAAGTTTTGTTAAGAAAGTTTTTTTATAAAGTTAGATTTTTGCACAATCTTCCGAGGGAACACTAACTGGACACCCTGTATATATTTTTGAGGAATACTAATCTAATGCTTTTATCAGTAAGCCATCTAAAGTAGATGTATGGTAAAAATAAAGCACAAGTAGATTAGCCAATTCTCATTGTAAAAAAAAGATATTGAAAATTTATTTTATTTTTTACTCGAAATCTAAGTTTTCGAAAGATAAAATTTTGCAAAATCACTATTGGTGCTTTTTACACACTATGCAATTTTGTATCAACAATTTTACTATGCTTACATAACTATGCCCTTATTTGTAAGAAGAGGTTAGCTAACTAATTTGATCGAACATGAAACTATGATAATTATTTATTTTTAATTAAACACTGTTTTTAGATGTATCAACGAATATATATACTTTCAGTTTGTTAGGCCTTTATCAAGATTACTACAAAATGAATAGTAAAGTTACAGAGGTTGTTATTCTAAACTTATACCTGAAAACATATATGACTTAATCGTTTTATGGCTTAATCTATTTAATACTTAATCCTTAATTATGAAATTTTTCGGGTAGATCTAACTTGATTATGTAAATCAAGGAATAATTCGTAACAATTTGTCTCTTATAGGAGTATTTAAGAAATTTTGCTGGTCATTCGTGGTACAAGGATTGTCTTTGATGGATTTATTTTATTTCTAATTGTTCAAGAATTGTTTGAAGTAAATTTATGTTATCTGTATTGTGAAATGATTGTTTTCAGTAGGTGTTGACATTCCTATATTTTTAACACTCCCCAAAAGGGGGGTGTTAAAGTTTGACACGTATGTTTGTCTGCCTGCCTGCCTGCCCGCCTTAAAAAGTAGAAAATAAAATAAAATTACAAATTTAAAAAAAATCCCGACACAAAAATATCGACTAAATTACTAATATAAAAAAAAAAATAAACACAACTTTAAAAATTATGAAATAATTTTGATTCCATATACGAACTCTTATGATTTGTTTAAATCTAGCTTACGTTTTCTTTATGTCCTCGAGATTTGCTTTCTTATACGCATGAATATGTCGGGGGCTGCTGTAAAGACGAACTACTAAATAGTTATATTCAAAACAGCAGCTCCCGATATATTCATGCGTATAAGAAAGAAAATCTCGAGGACATAAAGAAAATGTAAGCTGGATTTAAATAAATCATAGAGTTCGTATATGGAATCAAAATTATTTCATAATTTTTAAAGTTGTGTTAATTTATTTTTTTAATATTACTTATTTAGTCGATATTTTTGTGTCGTTTTTTTTATTTGTAATTTAATTTTATTGTTATTTAAAATTGATTTTTAGTAAAAAAGATTTTATTTGCTGAGGAGTCTGCTTTCTAATTGAATAGTGAGATTAATCTCCAAAACTGTCAATACAGGAACATCACACGCAGGATCCACTTTTTTGGGGGATTGTTAGAAACAGTTATAATTGGAGCTCAATTATTTTGTGAAAATTTAACTGAATCTCAATTATTACAGGAAAATCCATACCTTCTCTAGCTAATTTATTCAACATATCATCAGCATCTCCCCAATGAAAACATTATAAATAATCGATTACTTTCTTATTTTGTATACATTTTGTATAATTCGTGTTCGTGTATAGTGAGAAATAATAATAGTATTTTATACAAGGATTTTTACATACAAGAAGAAGTTTCACGTTTTTACAGAGACAACTTTAGAGAGCACAATCAGATTTATTACTTCTGAGCTCGTTGTAAGAACAAAACATGAAATAGAATAGATCAGATAACTAGTAAAGCGAATCCGGGCCCGTTCGGGCCTTGTGAATTCGACGATGCATAATAAAATGGCTTGCTTTGAAGAGTCTTGTGTCTCATTATCGTGTCCATAACATGCAAAGGCACCCAAGCTGTCCAACGCACGCACTATTAATAGCAATTACCCTAAGGCGGCGTTTAAATACCCTATTACGGGTCACCCCTACGAAGACATGTAAGTGACATTTATGTATAATATGTACAACTACCGCAATATCAGTGACACGTGGCCGCTACATCTCTGAGCTCTAATAAAAATGGCAATGTCTGGACGTAATGTTTACTACCGATTCATGATATCAATTGTTTGGAATGATGTTCTCGATGTATTGTGGGATTTGGATAGATAAAGAATCTCGGATTTTATGAATATACAGATGATGCTGATCATGTTTCGCTGTTTCTGTCGTCAATTGTCGATGTTCAACAATTAAATGAAGGTACTTGCTTTGAGGATGAACTTATGAGATTTATCCAGGAAAGGTGAAAATAAGTATATGTTATATTGTTTATTAGTTATTTACAATACTAGATGCGAAAGTTTACTTTTAAGGGTGAGGTGATTTTTGAATGGTCGAGGCGAAGCCGAGACCTTTCATAACACACCGCACACCTAACAAGGCTTTCCTCATTCTACTATTTTACGTAAGAGTGAGAGTTTGTTGGCCTCTGGTTATCACCATGTATTACAGATATGACATAATTTCAATGGAGATTATTGTACTATGCAGGGCTGGCTCCAGGTATTTTGCCGCTCCGGGCACAGTTTCATTTTGCCCCTCTCTTATATAATTAACATTAGAGTCAGGCGGGGTAACAATGAGACAAAATGACATCTTTCCATTTTTAGGTTGTTTAGAATCGAGTCATATTTAATGAAAGATTGGTATCATACGTAAAAATGACAGGAAAAACTATATTTCTTTGTATTTTTTTACTAAAAGGTACCGTTAATTGATAAACAAAAATAAACAGGGTCTCATAAAAAAAAGACAGTGGAGGGCAAATGAAAAACACGTGATTTATTCCCATTCTTATTGACGTCGTACAAATGGAAGTGCAAAAATAAAACAGAGGAGGGTATTTTCTTTTATATGTAATATATTCAGATTTCTTAATAAACAAGAAGGGGCTTATTGCAGAAGGGCAAATTATGAAGCTGAAATGTGCCTGCTTCAGTCTGCCCATTTGGTCTCTTTTCTCTCGCTTTTATTTTTTCGTTAAAATCAAATTTTCATGTTTTAAAACTAGCAGATTAATAAACTTGATCACAAAATGTGAAATATGACACTTCTAGTCAGTTTTGCCAGGTCAAAATTTTAAAAGTTATCAGACGACGCTTTAAAAAGTTACTAGATCTGACTAAAATTTCTCTAGATTTGAAATTAAAGGAGAGGTACTTTCAAAATTCTTTTTGTTCGATAAAGATTTTTTATTGCGTGAAAAAATATTTTTTTTTACAAAACTCGTAGACTTGTATTCTATAGGGTATGTAATTTTTTTAGCCTTTTGAGCGCCCTCTATCAGATTATTTCGTTGCCAGACTTCACACTCGATATTGTATTAAATAATGGTTTGTAACTAGAAAGTAATGTTTGTGTACGAGCCACTAGAGAACATTTAGCCCATGGCTATTAAATTGTAAAGATCACGAGCACAGTTTTACATTAAATTGTTCGCAGCTCGAATTTAATGTTTGTCTATCTACCGCTAAAAGGCAATAAATTTGATGAATTAAAAATCATTAGATATAGTATTTTCATAAAAGTTTTCACTAAATCACTAGATTGAAAAAAAATCACCAGATCTAGTGAAATTTCACTAGACCTGGCAACACTGCTTCTAGTTGACGTCTGCCAAATACGGACATGTAAATAGTAAATAAGTACTAAGGTGCGTTCAATTTTTTTTTAAAAGTGAATAAAAGAGTTTACTTAATAATATTTTTTTCCTGCATTAACAGTAGGCATAGGACCTGATTGGATAACATAAAATAGTTCTGAATGTAAAAAACAAATGAAGAAAAAATTAAGTTTAATTTATTTCAATCTGGATTGGATATCACCTTGTCTCTTATTTACCCTGCTACCTCTCTGTCTCATTTTTACCCCGCCTGACCCTATCTTTTCAGTCCGTCATTTTTTATAACATTTTAAGAGCCACCTACTGAATATTCTATGGTTTGTTTTTTTAGTTATATGGTTTACAGCAATTTTTGAATTTTCAGCAATATGATTACTTATTTAAAAGGGTAAAATAAAATATTTGAAAAAATTAACCGTATTGAAACTTAAAAAAAATACCGCACCACTAGAATTAGACAAGAAATAAAATCACATATAAGAAACAGAATGTATGTATGTAACCTACTTTATATACAAAAAAAACTAATAATAACAAATTATTTATATAAAGTTAACATTACTATTACTATATTAGTGAAACAATTGTTTCTTAGCTTTTTTATATTTTTTGGTAACTGTGGATTCAAAGAATTTGCCGCCCCGGTAGTAGTAGCAGAGATAGTGTGCCTGGCACCATTTCATTTTAGTTGAATATAGTTTTAAACGTTTTAAACCTGTTTTAAACATGTTTTAAATATACCATTTAAAACTTAAAACAATCTGTTTTAAACAAAAAAAACTGTTCAAAACAAAAAAAACTGTTTTTTTGTTTAAAATGAAAAAAAAACTGTTTTTTTCCAACCCTGGCTCTTTTACATATGTTCCAAATTGTAATTAAATATTTTAAATCTAACAGAAGTTATCGCGTCTACAAGAAACGGTATACACACACACATGCATACACGCACACACACACACTTACAGACACAAAGACATTTTTTATTCGACATTTGAGTTCAGTCTGCTGTGAAACGGATATCTGTGCAAAAAAAATAATTTTTTCTACGATAATTATTAATTTTTTTTTTTTCAATTTATAATAAATTTAAAATACAGTTAAAAGATATACAATCCATTACTGAACCATAACAGATACGAAAAAAATTAATAGAAACATTATTGTAGAAAATTAGTCAGCTTTAATGCTATATGTAGCCACTTTTTGATTAGGGTTAACCATTTTCGACAAATGAGCGAAAAAGCAAAAACCGGGAACTTCTTCGTACCCCCCTGCACCCCCCGCACCTTCTATGTTCGGGGACTTTTGGTATGTTTACCTCCTAAATAGTCCAAACACAGCCCTTAAGTCAAGAAATGGGATCTCGGCATTTCCCTCTAGACTCCTTTACACAGGTCTACAAAAAAAAAAAATCTGCTCCAAGGACTAAACCCATCATGCCTTAAGTATTTGTGTGTGCTGAATCCGAATTTTCAATTGGAAAAATTGAAAAGCATACAAAAATACTTAAGGCATGATAGGTTTAGTCCTTGGAGCAGATTTTTTTTTTTTTTGTAGACCTGTGTTATTAAACGTTCATTGACAGGACTACGCAATTTTGTTATAATAATAATTTCGTTATAATAATGAAGGAAGCATCGAAGTAGCTGGTCTCTGCTATTTATGAAAACACTGCAAACTGTAGTTTTGATATATAGCCTTGAAAATAACGCATGAGGTTGAAATCTGGCATGAGGTCCTCCACGTCTGATCTATCTGTTTGGATACTGATTATTAAAATGCCATATAACTTCAATACCAAAATGAGGAGTAAATCCATGGATCCTTCTTGTTGGAAGCATTGTCCTCTGATATTAACATCTTGCATTAAAGAAGACAAAATGTTTTCTAAGAAATCTAAACACGCTTCTGCAGTTAACCTTCCAGGAAAGGTATGTCAGCCAATCAAGTAGTTATTAAGTATACTACACCAAACTTTTATTGAGAACTCGTGTTACGCGTAGCCGTAGTATTGAAAGCTGCTTTCAGCCCAATTAGGTGAATTTGTTGCGTTAAATATATTATCTCAGGTAAACTGAGCTTCGCCTATAAAGTTCGGTATGGCACACAGGCACACAAAATAAAAAAAGTGGTCTTTTTCTGGTATTCCATTGGGTAGCCCATATGTATTTCGACGTGCTGAACACGAATCAGGTGTCCATTTAGCTGCATTGGTCACCATTTTTTGTAAATCGCGAAAATAACCTAAAAAAACTCATAATTTAGATTTTTTCGCGATTTATTAAAAATTGGTATCTGATTCGTATTCAGCATGTCGAAATACATAGAGGTTGAATGGAATGGAGTCGCAGAAAAGGCTAACCGTTTTCGAGATATGAGCGAAAAAACACTTTCTTCATGCTCCCCTATACCCCCCGCACCTCCTATCTTCGAGGTTTTTTGGTTTGTTTACCTCCTAACTAGTCCTAACTACTCCAAACAAAAATTGGGATCCCTACATTTCCCTCTTGAACGTTCATTGACAGGGCTATTTGTACACTATGCAGTTTCATTAAACTCAAATTTTTCAAAATTATTTTTGAAATGTTTGTTCGTAATATAAAAGCATATTACTGAGGTTATATAGACTATTATTTCTTATTTATATAATTCATTTAAGCAAATTATAACTTTTTATCTGGCATTTCCCCATTTTGCCAAATGTAATCACTTGTAAAAAATCAGAAACGTGCGACAAAAAAATTTATTCACATATTTCTGTAAGTATACTCAAAGGGGTCGTTTTAACAGAAATCAAATTAAATACATCCGGGCCTGGAACTGCTAATTATTAATAATACTAGTATATCAATTGTGATAAGTAGGTATACAAATTGCACAAAATTAAAACAAATTCTGATAAATAGTAAAGCAGTCTGGACAAAAAAATTGTTGGCCCTAGATAACTTATCACCCTAGTAGTTAGTAGTTAATGCACTGGGAAATTAGTGCCTTTGTCCTTATTCTATTCTAGTCAAATATAACTTCCATATAGACGTGAGATTTATTGATATTATTTTTGCTTAATTTAGGGGATAGTAAATATAACTTCCATACAGACGTGAGATTTATTTATATTATTTTTGCTTAATTTAGGGGATAGGATAGGTAACCAACCTGTAAAAAATCACTGGATTCATTTGATAGACATCATCCTCATTTTACAAAATAATAAAGTGTTCTTTAAATTTTATTTTAGTTCAATTGGTCTCGTTTTCCAAATTATTCCTCTCCTATTGGACAATATGATTTTTTGCTATTCAAACCATTTAATAAATTCAATTCAATACTGCTATTGAATTTATTGAGTTATGGTAGCATAAGAATTTTGCTAGTTAGGCTACCAGCATGACGTTTACACGTGTTAACAAGTATGTGAGGTACAAAAAACCGCTGAGACCCAAGCTGTGTCTGAAGTATTTTGATCGCCATCTTGAAAATTGAATGCCGAAAATATGTTTTTCTGAAATAACTAGGTTAAATATAACAGAACTTACGAAAGGAAAAGACGACTGTATTTTGTTTGATATACTTTTTGTATTTTGTATTTTGAATTCTACTCTAGTGATATGTTGAAAACAAATAAGCATTTTTTTCTTCAAGCGTATTAAAATGTTTAAATTATGTCACCAAAAACAGAAGTAGAAGTAGGACATTGTTTTACTAATAACAAAATATTAGTACCGAACGCCACCGTAGTGGACATTGTTTTACTAGTAACATAATGTTAGTTCCGAAAGCGCCACCGCAGTGGGTATTGTTTTGCTAGTAACATAATCTTAATACCGAAAGCCACCGGTGGCGCGCTATCCACTAGCCACTTGTCATATTGTGTCAACATGTAAGACTGTAGTTTGAATATTTGTACATTTATGATAAATAAATGAATTTTTGCATTTTAATATGCTTGAAGAAAAAATAGTATATATTACACGGAGTAGAACGCCTTTTTTGTGTTTCGCCCAAATCCTCAACACAAAAAAAGAGTGCGTTCTACTCCTAGTAATATAATATACTATTATCTTCTACAAACTTTTATGTCCTAAACTTTGAAAGAGTGAATATAGTGCTCGATAGCTTTGAAGTTAACATACTGAATGAGTCCCTGGAAAACAGATAGCTCTTGGGCGAAGAAACGAGAAACCCCGTTTTTAGTTAAGTTCTTACAGGTTGATGATACAAAATAAGTCTTTCACCTTTTAGTAACTATATCTTTTTGCATTGACGCTCTCAAATGATGCAAATAGTATAAGAAAACTGGAAATAATTGAAATTTATTTCAAATATTTAATAGAAGTCATAGTAGCTAATTAGCTAAGAATAATATTTGAATCAAACTTACATCTCCAAAAATTACTAATTTTCACTGGTTTTTTAACACTACACATATTTAAACTTTTTACGTAAAATATGTAATGTCATTTATTATTTAGATATTGTTAATATTAAGTTATTATATTACAAAACAACATAAGACTCCATTAATAAATCCACATGGAAGTCCATACTGTATACTACTATTCAAAATATACTACTGCTAATTAGTTTAAACCGTATAAAATAGAGGAAAATTATCTCCGCAAAGTTAAACTCTAGGTAGTTGCATTATAGTTTCTCTGCTTTGTTCTGAATTTAATTAGGTATATAGCAATAGTGGCGTTGCGTTGGCAGCAATTCGTTTGTACATCCAATTTCACATAATATACAAAAACAACTTAACTAATCACATCATTTTCCTTGCGAGGAAACAGAGCTCTTATTGCTCTGTATTTCTACTTCACCTTTCTCCAGACTGTTCAGTCTGCATATTTCTTTGGGTTCCGTCACATCCATACTTTGGATATACATTTTCTTTCTCCAAGCTTCTGAATTTATGATTTTGACACGGCTATGTTTTAACTAACTTTCTGTTGTATATTTCCACCACCTTGTTTTACGTATACTTTTTGTAGTTTATCTCTACATGATATGATCATCCGCCTCCTCTGATTATTTCTGTTATACGTTCAATGTCCGCTATTGGACTCTAAAAGTATCATGAAATTCGCTCTATTGGCCATATACTCTTGCCATTCTTTTTTAATAATTATTCTATGTCAATTTCAATGAAATTCTTAGTAAAAAACTGACAGATCACTATCAATAGTTGAAGAATATGTAGGGCTGTGCGAATGTAACAATTATTTTAGCAAACAGACCCGTGAAATTTCAATATATGACCCAACAAACACAAAAGATCGGCCCATCAGCGGGCCATCACTGGGCCAGAAATGAAACTTCTGGCCCTGTGATGGCCCACTGGAGGGCCGGCCTTTTGTGTTTGTTGGGGAGCGACCGTGAACGGGAACACAAAGTGAGAGACGTAGAAATGTGAACCAACTGGATAACACCTGAATTATAGCTGAAGTACTGGCCAGGAAAAGCCTGAAGGTTCAAGGTGTTAATGTAGAAGAAACACAGCATCTGATGGACGCGACACCAATTTATTTATTATGGGCGCCAGTCGCGTTCCCTCTTGATTATGTGTGGTTGTTACCACTTCTAGTTGAGTTCTTTTTATTATAGAGATGATCAATAGAAGAGAAAGGTAAAAGCTGCAATTACCGTAGATTACGAACTGCCCTCGTTTATATTTATAACACTGTAGAGGATCTTGTGCTTAGAGATCTCTTAACCACTTTTATAGAAAACGCCTCCGGAGCTTTCGCGGTCCGATCGGTGTATTGAATTAAAAACTTGCGGGGTCAGGAGACGCCCGATATTCAACTCCCACCTAACATACGGAAGCCTTCGAGGGAAAAGACTTACAGTTAATCATTCAATCAGTAAAATGCAACAGTTCAAATAATACCATTTATTGGTCAATCCAAAGAATATAGATAATGTTATGTTATTTTTAGTGCGTAAGGCCTGTTTATAGTAATATTGAAAAAAAAAAAAATAAAAAGCTTTAAAAAATAGTACATTATGTACCTATTAGTAAAAGCAATGCATTCCCGGACGACGATGTAAATTATTGGCCGAGACGTTAGCCGAAGCCAACAAGCATTAAAATTCGGGAATGTGCTTTTACTACGAGGTACATACTGTTTTTTCTGAAACCGCAACCAATATTATTATAAATATATAAACATAAAAAACATATTTTTTGTAAACACCCTGTATCGTGGGTCCGGAAATTATAACACCAGGGTAACACTAAACACTAATTTATTAACTTACTAATAATAATTTTAATTACTACAATCACAAATTACTTTGCTAATATTACACTAAGTACTATAAGTCACTTGATCACTTTGCTTTCTTTCTGATCTTACTGAACTTGCCATCAAAACTAAAACTGTCCACTCTAGCTTCCCCATGCCTTTATATACCCAAAGATGAGGGATCTAGAATGTTCTCTAATCCTTCTGGATTTTTTCTAGTATACTCTCTGTGACTTCCAGGCTCTGCCACCGCACGCCATCTCTGGGACGATTGCCAAACTACTAACTAGCTTAGTTTCTGTTACTTATAGAAACTTGTAGAAAACTACCTACAGATGTCTCTGGAGGTAAAAATGTATAACAATATATATTTTAAAATATATATAAAAGTTAGTCCGGGAAAGTAACTTTTCCGGACTGTTTTCTGATAGTTGTCTGGCAACGGATTAAAATACTGGAATAGCATATTTTGGAATCTGAAATTGTGCTTAAAAAGTAGACATTCTTAATCTACTTAAAAAAAGTAACATTATTTCACACGTAAGTATAGCCGAATCCATTAGTACATTGAAAACAATTATTGAAGTTGTCTTACAATCTTCGCTTTGAAAACGTCAAATTATGAATTTGTAAGCTACTTTTGAAATATATTTAAATAAAAAATATTATATGCAACTTATGCATAAAGGGCCTTTTTTTCACTTATGGGAAACTTTCCATTCATGATAAAAGTACCACTTTGTGCACTTGTTGTAGAAATGACGGTTAGAGGTAGTAATGGAGGCGATAGTGGGGGTGGCTGCTGCCAAAAAATGTTAAGATCTTAACTTCTCGTATATACGCTTGATTCCAGTTTTATGGACTCTTGCTTGCTTTACCTATTAACCCCCATTTTGGGGGTTAATAAAAACCAAAAAGTTACAAACAGACCGAGCGATCGTCAGACCGAGAGACAGATAGACAGACATATTTATTTTGGTTTAAACATAGAATCTCGACATTCTACGCCTATTTAAACAAAAAAAACATTTTTTTACGATGGGGGACTAATAATCTTTCGATTAAAGTGATTAATATTGAAGTTCCTTTCCAAATGTAGAAACAGAAAAACACTAAAATAGTAAAAAACGGATTATTTTGTTCAGATCAGAAGATCCTCATTGGATGGGTTTGGGGTAGTTAGGAGGTAAACATACTAAAAGTCCCCGACCCTATGAGGTCAGCCTCGCGGAGGGGGGCCTCCCGGAAGGACCTAAATTTCGACTTTTTTTTTGTTTCTTCGCTTATAACTCGATAACTATTGGTCCTTGAGAAAAAATTATTCTTACCTTTTTGAAAGCTAACCAAATTTACCTATATTTTTTCTTAAACAAAAAGTTTCTATCTTCAACCGTTCTCGAGTTATCCGCTTCTGAAAATCGCCGATTTCCGGAAAACGCTGTTTCGGATTACATTTTTCGCCATACTATGCACTTAACTCTTCAAATCGTTTATGGGGACACCACGCCAGCCGAAGAGGAAAATGAATCCTCCAAAGACACCACTATGTCATCAAATTGTTCATCCTCCTCAACCTCTTTTATGGGGACTCCATTATGGCAGTTGCCCTGGCAGTTGAAGCATTCTGACGAACAATTTAATAATGCCTTTCTGCATCCGCGTTTTCCGAAGTCGCAATCTTTTTGGCAACGACAAAATATAAATTGCAAAATTTCGTCGGAGGCAGTATTTTTATCTGTTAGTTTGGATTTTTCTTTTTTATATAATTTGGCAAACCTGACTTTACTCTTCCTGAAGGCTGCAGAGGTGGTATCACAGCCTGTGAAAGCATGTAAAAACATGTATGTGCTCCATCTCCAGCTGCTGCAGCTCTTGTGAAGAGTATGTTGCTGTGCATACTTTTCCTCTTTAAAAAAAAATCGAAAGGGTGTAAATGTAATACATCGTTGAAATCGTAATTTTTAATGCTTTTCAATGGTTCGATTATAAAATGTAAGTAATCTTAAAATAAACAACTTGTTGTGCCAAATGTAACTCGATCTCAACCAAAACCTTTTCAGATCTTCTGGAGCACTAAGAAACCCTCATGCAAAGTTTAATCCAAATACGTTTAGTAGTTTCGCCGCTATCGTGCTACACACACACACACACACACACACACACACACACACACACACACGCACACGCACACGCACACGCACACGCACACATTTTTCAAAAACCACTTTTTTGGATTACTGGGACCTCAAAACGTAAAGACTTGATGTTATCTCCATTTTAGATTTTGGATCAATTTCGGTAACCGCCCACAATTTTATTATGGGAGGTTAATATCAAAATTAAAATTCATTTTACTTAACTGTAAAACATTAGTTGTTATGTACTTAGTAGGTGCCTAACAAGAATATAGTGTGCAAATTGCAATTTATTTTACAAAGAAGACTTGAGGAGTTAAAAGAATGACGAAAAATGTGAGCCGAGACAGCGTTTTTCAGAAGCGAATAACTCGAGAACGGTTGAAGATAGAAACTTTTCGTAAAACTAAAAACATAGGAAATTTTGTCAGCTTTGGAAAAGGTAAGAATAATTTTTTCTCAAGGACCAATAGTTATCGAGTTATAAGCGAAAAACCAGAAAAAGTCAAAATTTAGGGCCTTCCGGAAGCCCCCCCCCCGTGAGACTCACCACCTAGGATCTGGGACTTTTAGTATGTTTACCTCCTAACTATCCTTAACCCATTCCTGAAGTCAAAAATTCTGCCGCCCTCCAAGTAGTCTACACCCCCATATTGATAAATTCGTTGACTGGACTAACCCTCTCTTCTGCCTCTATTTCTGATTGTCCTGCCAACAAGTGAAACGTTACGTTTTGTGCAAAAAACGACTTTAAAGAAATTCCAGATATTCCACCTGATATTATAGAATCTGGTGGAACATCTGGAATTTCTTTAATATCTGAAGGAATATTTAGAATTTCTTGAGGGTCGTTTTCTTATTCACGTTAAATCTTTTTAAAATTTCTCGAAATTCGAGTTTCGAATGTATAGGTCGAGCGAGCAGATGTGCGTTTGAAACGCTTCCATGTAAAACGTAAAAATACCGGTTAACACTTCGTTAAATTTGATAAAGCTTAAGTGAATTGTAGCTCAAAAAATTCCACGCAAATCAGTGTGTCATAACAAAAGAAGAAAGTTGAAATATAATTAATATTTGAAAATAACTAATACAGAGTTATTTAATAGCAACACTCAGCTATTAGCAAGTGAACAAAACGTATATCCACTCAATTGGGTCCAATATGTGGCAGATAACAAACTTTATATACAAGAAATTTTTGGTTAATAGAGTGACATCTTATACCTGCAGAAATCCGAGCAAGATAAGTTCTTATATTCTTAACTTGTATTAATAAACATAGATTTTCTTACAGGTCAATAATTTCCTAATAATTTTTAATTTGTTTTTTACCTTATTTACTGGCTGGCTGTTAATATTAAATCTAAGTTGAGCCCGCTTCAAAACTGAATTTCTTGCAGGGCATCAATACAACAGTGATACAATTTTCTCTTAAATGAAAAAAGAAAAATGCCCATTATCATATTAGGACACTTCAACGCACATATAGGAAAAGACAAACAAACGGAGGAAGATAAAAGCATAATTGGAAAAACTTTACTCCACACATAGTCTAACAAAAATGAAAACGCGCTGAAAAACCTAGCACAGAGGTTTGACTTAACGATAAAAACACGTGGAGCAAAAGTCAAACCTGTCTTGACACTTGAAGTAATGAAAACTCATTCTCACAAATAGATAATATCTTGTTAGGCAAAGAGATAAGTAAAAAGATCAAGAACATTAAAGCAGAGGACAGCAGAATAGACCACAAAATCATATACTGACAATCGGAAATAAAAGAAGAGAAAAGACGTAAAGGAAACAACAAAACACCACACAGTAACTGGAATAGCTCTCTGCTATAACATGAAGACTTCCAGAAGAAATGCTGCGAAGAAATGGGAAAACAACTGACAGAATAAAAACTAGTCAAGAAGAACGTTAAAATGGGACGGGTATGAGCCCGTAAAAATGGAAAAGAACAAGTACGAACAGGACAACGACTAAATCAAACCTTCAGATATCTGAAAAAATATAGAAGAAACAATAATACCCACAAGAGAAGATACATACCACTGCAACACTGGACCAAGCAGCTGGAGGAAGAAGGAAATGCAACGAAATAACGAAGAGAACTAATAAAAGAAACAGACCACTGGCCGTTGGACAAGTCGCCATCAAAGGACCAACTGCTAGAAATAATAGCTAGAACTAGAAGAAAAACCGCACCTGGAGTAGACAAAATAAACGACAAGTTAAAATACTACATACCGGAAAGTCTAAAAGAGCAAACCCTAGAAATCACCTCCAAAGTAGGATAAAAACCACGGAATGGAACACGACCATACAAATATCCCTCCCCAAAAAGATTTGTAAAAGCAGAAGAGTATGCATATCTGACACAACGCAATGCAACGCATTTCACAAACACCTACACTGCCCGTCACTCACTCCTGTACTATGCGTCATGTGGCTCTCGCTGGTGACAACAAGCATGACCCAAATCCAACCCAACGTGGACGTAGCCGGCTCAAAGGTATATCATCGAAACGGCAGCAATGCCTACCGCACGCTGGTAAATCAATCAATAAATCAATCAATCAATCAACTAAAATTTCTCGAAATTTGGAACTTCGCAATTAAAACGTTGCTATTCGCAGAAACATTATCAAACTGTTTTATTGCTATAACAGTCGAGCGTTACGAAACTGATGACTGAGTTTCATATTTTTGAAAATAGTGAAAACACTCATTTAATTTATTTTATGGAAAATCTGAAAAATTTCCACAAAATTGAATAATAATAATAACAATAATTTTATTGACGTATTCTACGTTAATTTACTGTATATTTAAGTTTCCATACAAGCCTAAGTACTGTATTCTAAGTGACCACTTTATATTAAATTTCAACTACACATCATAAATACCTTCGTAACCAGAAATCCATCCGGTATACACTGTTGGAAAACTAGAGTTTATTCTATTACAAAGCTGTTAATTAATATAGACACAATAAAACTAAGTAAGCTTTTGTGTTGAAATGCAGCGGCGGCAGAGTAGCTTTGGTTTTTCCTCGGTTATAATATCCAATATAATATACATCAACCGCAGAAGCTTGAAGATTAATATCATACTCATACTAAGGCGGACGAGGTGGCTGTGTGCCAATTCTCTATTATTCGGCAAAGTTCTCATTCTGAAATTTCTCTGGATTTCTGGCAGTGCAAATGGTTGATGAATACCGATTTGCGGATATATATTTCAGAAAATTGCAAATTTGTATTTATTTACTTTTCATGTTAAATCAAAAGCAGCTTCATATTGCTATTTATTAATGTACATAAAAAATAAAAATCAGGCACACATATATTTACACAACTCCCGCCCCAATATTTTCTTTTAAAAAAATATTTTGGTATATAGCACAGGAGTTTTAGTCAATATATTAGCCCAGTCGATAAAGGTATTTACCCACAAAAATTTGCAAACTGAATATTTTTTTTTTATGAGTTTGTGAAAGTGTATAGAATAATATCCTGAAAAGTTTACATTTCGCTCGGATGCAGAACATAAAAAAAGTGAAAAAATTTTTTTTGTATCCATTTTTTCGAAATTTTGAAATTAAGTCAGAATAGGAAAAAATAAAAAATACAGGTGGATAGACCACGTGTTTCTGAACAAAAAATGTTCTAATAAAATTTATCGTTAAGGCCATGGTTTTCCAGAAAAAAAAAATAGTCAAGTGTAACGGTATAACTCGGAGCGAGATCCATGCGTGCGCGTGCTTGATACGTCACTAAATCAGAATTTGTTCAATCTATATGAGTGTTGGTTCATTTAAGAAATGCAAATTGTAGTTTTTTTGACGCCTTTTTGTTTTAAACAATACAAACAAAGGATGGATGGGAAAAATATACTTATATGTATTATCACGCCCGAACTCAATCGTCGCAATAAAAAATATAGAAAAAAGGAAAAGCTCTTCAAAAACATTTTTTCTTCATTGAGAAATGTTAAAACGTATGTACACTTCATGATTATTATGATTTATTAAGTTGTAGTAACGAGGATTCAAAAAAAAGTACATCTCAAATAATTTTAATTTCCTTGCTTGATGATTTTTTTGATAAATATATATATTGGAGGCTGTAACTTGTCGATAAATTGACCCATTGGAAAAAATAAAATATCACTATTTCGGAAAAATGTATACTTTTCGAATGTTCAAACACAAAATCGTTTACTTGTATGCATTCTTTCGAAAATATGATCAATCAGATCATGATAAGAAATTGAGATTTTCACGATCTTATCCTTATGACTATGAAAATTTCTTTGATTGTTTTGCATATAAATTCTGGAACTTTTCCAATACATTAACTAGTGTATAAGAAATCCATTGGATATAGCTGGAATGTGGATAGGTGTACCTGTAATAAATACAATACAGTAAAGGCACTTAAAAATTCATGCGAGCGATTCAGCAGCTATGCGTGTTGTCTGTGCATGCATTCATAATTAAATATTTTCCCTCCAGACTCATTATTTATCCTCCAATTCACTAAGAAAATGTTAAAAATGTGTAATCAGAAAGAGAAAAAAAATTTATTTTACTCGATAGAACAGCTAAGAATTTTTAGAGGTTCCATAGTATGCATGTATCCACCTTTATTTTTTATTTTCTCCTACCTTCACTTAATTTCAAAATTTTGAAAAAATGGATAAAAAAAATTTGTTTTCACTTTTTTTTATGTTCTGCATCCTAACGAAATGTAAACTTTTCAGGATATTATTCTATGCACTTTTACAAATTTTTGTGGGTTTCACTATAAAATGTTCTCTGTCGTCTGGGCTATATCGCTTCTACCCGGAATTAATTTTTGTAAAGCTGAAGATTTGCAGGATTGTAGTTTTTGTCCAGGACAATACGTACCAAAAAGTCCCCTACTCTCCCCTGTCGGCTTCCTTGTTTTTTCGGAGCAACAAAGGCCTAAGTCGCAAACATTTCAGAACTAGCTATAAAGTGCAACAGAAAGGTTGTTACTGGTCCGATTTGGATCGAAATGATCATAAGAGATTCGGAGAAGCTTGCCCGTTCGTATTTTAGATGTTCCATGCATATTTTGTCCATAATTTTCCGTTCTAGTGCTGTCAAAATTTCAAAAATTGAAAAAATTCCGAAATGGCGCCATTGCGGATAAATGAAGACTCGGAGGGGAAAACGTACCCGAATAAACATTTCTCTTCATACTTTCATCATAAACTTTGTATATAATTAAATACCATGCTCTAATAATGAAATTAGGAACTATTTATATTGATAAACTACAATATTCAACTACAACAGAAATTAACAATAAAATATACATGTACTTGTATTTATTAGAACAATAGCAAGTATATAAAATAGTTTTAAAGATTATACTAGCTTTGGTTTTTTAAATGTTTATAATAAATCGAAAATAAATGCATATTTCCCTCTCACTCTGCAAAACTCTATCCTTAATTAAAGAGAGCCTTAATTCATCAATATCACTACTTTTAATACATAGATAGATTTCTGGGACATATAACAATATAATTTTTTTGTACAAACCATTTAGACTCAAGAGGCACGTTTTAAGAGGGTTGAAAACAGGAACTTTTTTTTGAACTTGAACCTTTTAAAAATGGTATGAATTAACACAGCACCTAATTGTTTCATTTTAGTTACTAATTTTAACTTGCCTCCAGAATAACTAATTTATCATCTAATTGTATACACCAAACTATTTCGATACGAACATCAATTTACGCATTTCTGTCATCAGTAAAAGAAATGAAACATCAAAAAAACATTTTTGAAACCAAGACATTTTATCAACAAATCATCACCATGTAAGTATGATTTAGGCAAAAAAATGCGGAATAGCGACCTCTACGTTACTGTTTGCTTTCGTATTTTTTAATACAAAGAGTTGGAGATAATGTAGATGAACTTATCGCCACTCGTTTGAAGGACGTGACTAAAGCTATTTTTTAATAAGGGCGCCAAGTCGCTCCTTCTCAACCACAGGATGGCTTACATACTCTCAGTGAGGTTCGGTTAAGTTTATGTGAAACACCAGGGGCCGGAGTCCGATAATAGACGAGATAAGGTGAGAGTTATAACTACTGCTTACTGCTTCTCTAAAGTCTCTAAACACTGCTTATAATTTTAATCACTTCTTAATTTCTTAATTACTTTTGTAGAATTTATTATTTATTATTAATATTAAATTGATAAGAGTAGAAGTCAAGGGCTTGTACTACTCTGGAAGAAAAAAATTACATTACATTAAGTGTCTCTAAATATTATGAACAAAAAGAAAAAAATATTGATAAACTCCTAAAAATATTCTGGCATAACGTATTAGCAATACATAAACACTGAGTGAAACAACATTATAAACTCAATTATGAATGTTCCTGAAATATTGGTCGAGGCGTCCCTTGAAAAAGTTCAGCGATGGTGCTGTGATTATATTTTCAGGAAGTGAATTCCATTTATCAAAAACTCGGTTGGACAGGAAGTGCTTTCTTATAGTGGTTAAGTTTTCTTTGCATAGTTTTAGACTATGTCCTCTCAGACGATTGTCGGTGTTAAGGTCAAATAAATCCTGGTGGCAAAAAACTCCCCGTGCAGGATTCTGTAGGTGGCGATCAAACCACCGCGCAGCCGACGAACTTCCAATGACGTGAGGTTGAGTAGGCGAAGCCGTTCTTCATATGTCAGATTTGTAAAACCTCAAGGCAGCTTTGTAGCTCTTCTTTGCATGCCTTTCAGCCTGTTTATATCCTGCTTAAGCAGGGGCGACCATATGATGACTGCAAACTCAAGGTGAGGACGAATAAAGGCATTGTAAATTTTTAGGAATGAATTGACACTCAAATCCTGGAAGGACTTTCTAATTATATACAAAATTTGGTTGACTTTGCTGACGACTATCGTAACACGTGCGCTCCATGATAATTTGTCTGTGATGGTGACACCTAGGTCAATTTGCTGTGATACTTGTGTTACGTTGTGATTGTCAATTTTATACTGCATTTTTGGATTGTTTTTTCCTATATTTTCCTTCATTTAGCGGAATTAGCCAGTTGGAGCACCAGCTCCCTATCCGGTCCAAATCGGATTGTAGGTCAGTGGATGGTTACTGAAATATTTTTAAGTCATCCGCATAAGACAGAACTCTCGAGGTGCAGCTCAGGGTGAGGTCGGATACGTAGACAAAAAACAGTACAGGGCCAAGTACAGATCCCTGGGGGACTCCACTCAAAACATCACATACCGCGGATGAAGTATCTCCCACTATTACACTAAATTGTCTATTTGACAGAAAGCACTCGATCCATTTTAACAGTTTACCGCGCACACCGACGTATTCTAGTTTATATAGTAATAACGGAATACACACTTTTTCAAACGCACGGGAAAAGTCTAAGTATAAAACGTCAGTGAATTGACTACTATCTAATTGTTTAGCCCACTAGTTGCAGGCTTGGAGTAAATTGGAAGTTTCTGAACGTCCTGGTAAAAACCCGTGCTGATGATGTGGTATTACGGAGTTTTCTACTAAAAAGGTAATTAGCTCTTCACATATGGTTCTCTCCATAACTTTACAAGGTACAGAAGTTAAACTAATGGGGCTGTAGTTGTGACTGGAAAGTTTATCGCCTTTTTTAAAAATTGAAGTGACACTGGCAATTTTCCAGTCCTCATGTAAGGTGCCTTCATTCATCGATTCCTGCATTATTTTAAAAAGGAGCTTGCACAATGTTTCGGCACATTTTGACAAAAGTGTGGGGTGAACCCCGTCGGTTCCTGGTGAGGAGTAGTGACGCAAATTCTGTAGATGTTTTCGTATAGTTTGAGTGCTGAAGTCAATATTCTCAAGCTGCGCATTATTACGATTAATGTCATCAAGTTGTGGTAGGGTTACTTGTTGGATCACTGTGTATGCAAAATTTTCTGCGGCTTCGGCATTGCTACTGCAGGGGACACCATCCATACCGTTTATCAAAGGGACTGATACTCTGCTGGACAAGCGAGAGCGCGTATACTTGTAAAAAGCTTTAGGTCCCTTGGTAGTTATAAATTGCTCCTCATAATTGTGCCTAGCTTGCCTTGGGAGTCCAGTGAGTCGATTGGAAAAGTTTCTGTGAAGTTGCATGTCATCAATGGAACGTGACCTTTGGTACCTTTGCCACAGAGCTTTTCTTTTGAGAGACATCGTGTAGTTGTTTGTTAATCCAGGGTTTCTTGTGTATTGTTGATTTTTTCTTCTTAAACTGCGGGGTGAAACGAGCGCCAGCCAAGCGTACTTGTGCAATCCAGCTTTCCCAGAGTAAATTTGGATCCGTGATGTCTGCACAGTCGTCAAACCAGTTGACATTGCTAAAGTAGTTATTTAGTGCCACATAGTCAGCTTTACGGTAGTTAAATATTTTTGAGGAAGGGGAGTCGACAGCTGCAGTCACAAACTGTACTTTAAAATCGATACGAATATGGTCGGAGATATCTATGGGTGAGTTCAAGTTGCAATGGTTGTTAGAAATTCGTCGTTGGATCGATAAGAGATGGACGCTGGTTGATTCGGTGTCTGTCGCAGAGTAGTTTCGAGTACTCACGTGGAAGATCTGGAGGTCGGTATATGAGCAGTATATGAAAAGACGAAAAACCAGTTAAAAAAACTTTTAAGAGCAGACATTCTGAGCCAGGAACTTGACATGAAATTATAGATACTCCTGCAGATTGAGTTAGAGAATCGCTTATATAGGCATAAGTGCCTCCACCTCTTTTATCGATGAGGTCACATAGAAACAATGTGTAACCAGGTAATGAAACAACCCCATCGGGTATCGAGGAAGACAACCAGAAGTAACAGGAGAAAAGTTAGCAACATATAAGGATACATCATTATATTTAGCATATAGAGATGCAATGTTTGTATAAGTAAAAGACAGCTAACTGACTGCTGGTGGCAAGGAATTTAGTTGTTTTGATCAGGACGAGCCGGAACTATAGTAGGAAGATTGTTTACATACTTTATGGTGACTGATTCTCCATTTTCCACTCGGGTCTGGAGTTCTTCTCTCACACATTGTAAATATTCAAGCTGCTATTCAGTTTGGTCTTTGATTTTAATTTTATCATATTGCGTTCCTATCAATTTGTTTTTATTACGAAGTAAGGACGCCACGGACTCGGACTTTGAAAGAGTCAACAGAGTTAAACGAGGTCGATTATCTTGTTCTTTTCCTAAACGACGAATAGACGTGACGTTGGCTCGATTTTCAATAATATTGACAACATTCTGCGCGAGCTGCAGGTCTTTATCGTCTTTATCAGGACCTTTACATTCTGGCAGGCCCACAACAATGACGTTATTAATCTTTTTAAATCCGGCTAAAGCCTCTTGCATACAGTCTTCAAAAAATCTAGTGTTAAACTTAAATGTAGTCATTTAGCTGAGCTTCGAGTTTGCAATGTCGCTGATCAAAATTTTCCAATTTATCATTTATGCCTCGGACTAGGGTGGTCAAAATATCTAATTTGCTATCAGATGTGGTGCATTTACTGCAGCATAAACGTACAGACTTCGTCGCGACGGATCTGGTTAGACGCTTAGCGTCGTCACTGGTGAGGCGTAGACATTCATAATGTAATGATCTGGAACAATTAGAGTAGGAAGCTTTTAGACGATCAGGTGCAATTTTTTTATTGCAATTGGCACAAATAGACATTCTAGTGAGATGCGTTTAGCCAGTAGTGCGTAATTAGTTGGTATGGGCAGAGACTTATCGTATAGTCTCTGGTATGGGGAACAGCGAGTGGAGTACGTCCTGATCGCTGCGAGGTAAACACTGAAGCGATAAATCAATCGTAGCTCGATAACCTGTCACTGATTCCGACTACGTGGGTGAAAGAGCTCAAGCAAAAAATGACCAAGTGGTAATGTTCTATGTAATGTGTTGAATGTTTAACTATGGAATACAAGCTAACGGTAATAGAAAAGTGCACTTACCGCTGTAATATTAGTAAATACTGTCTCTGAATTACACTGATACACTTTAAAATATTTGTTACTGTCTAGAAACACCGAAAAAGATCACTTGAAAGTTGGAGCATTAATTTTCGTGTACTGATCGATGTCCTGAGTAACAAACCTGGATCTAATAGAAATCATTTACATTTGTCGACCTAACACACAGAAACGCCTGAGAAATTAAACTTGAAGTTAACACACACATACACACACACACACAAAACAAAGTTCTGATCCATGAACGTACCCATAATATTCCTATGTATTTTTCGATGCTGAATCCGAATCTGTTAATGAGAAAAGCCGTACACCCTCAAATTTTTGCGCTTCAGCCAAAATTAACTTCCAAAGTGGGGTAAAACTACCATATATATCAGGATAGAGTGAATAGATACAAACGCATTGTGGGAAACGTGAATAATGTACAATTTCTATGTTTAGAGGTCAACTTGCCGAATATTAAACGAAAACCACCCCCATAATGGGGTAGAAACAACTCCTATATAAAAATAAAGTACATAAATGCCAATAAGGGGCCAATGAGGTGAGGTACATTACCGGTTTCAGCATAACGCAATACTTTTAGATATAAGACACACCCTACCATACCAGGCGTTGCCTATGTTCCGGCAACCTCCCTAGCCACACCTTCCCTCTACCATGACCTATCTCTACCCTACCCTTTATCTTTCACCAACTTTACATCTTTAACCCCTTTCCCCTCTTTTTATATCTGTACAATTTTGTTCCTTTATCCTTTTTTGTTCTTTTTGTCCTCTTTTTGTCTTTCCAAATCCCTTCTAGGCCGATAACATCCTATAAATCTAAACTTTTTAAACCATATTACTTTTAACCTGCTCTACCTTCCTCGACGGCGGTCAGACCACGAGGTTGTCATTTGTTCGAACGGGTTTTTTCGTTTAACTCTGTTTTCCCGTATCAACAATCAAAATTTTCCAAAAGTACGTTTGCCTAGTGAGTTTTTAGTTATTTATAGTGTATTTTAATTAGTGTTAGGCCCATGTGGGCACCTGTTTTTAAATTTTAATTAGTTCTTAAGTCTGCCTGCGGCAGACAGGAGTTTCTAGCAACCTAATTACCGTTAAGCCGAACCGGACCTACCCC